>WAAF01006222.1:59418-73176 GCA_013400475.1 Tricholaema leucomelas | reverse complement strand
CCAGTCTTGACCTTCCCTGACACAGCTTGAGACTGCGTCCCCTTGCTCTATTGCTACTTGCCTAGCAGCAGAGACCAATCCCCATCTGGCTCATCCAGTTCCAACCCCTCTGCTAAAGCAGGATCACCCAGGGTAGTCTTTTCCACCCAAACCTGGTCCTCTGATTCTATGAAAGGCTTCTCAACCTCTGGCACAGGCTGCCCAGGAGGTGGCTGAATCCTCATCCCTGAAGGGGTTTCAGGGGTGTGGTGCTGAGGGCCATGGTTTAGCCCCAGCCTTGGCAGGGTTAAAGAATGGTTGGACTCAGTGATCTTAAAGGTCTTTTCCACCCAAACCTGGTCCTGTGGTTCTGTCATTGCAGAGCAATTTAGTCTGGAAGCCAAAGTGTACCAAGCTTCACCAGGAAGCAAAACTCATTGCTGCTGTGTTAGTCTGCTCCACTGCTGGGAAGGCAGATGTGCAGCAGTGAAGAACTGGAGAGGTGCATGGGCATGGAGTCAAGGAGTGGACTACAGAGGTGTATCAGGGGTGGTGGGAAAGGATGACAGCAGGTGGACAGGTTCAGCTGTCCCAAAACAGTCTCCTGGTGCTGTCACTGAAGTCAGAGTGCTGAGCTAGGTGCTCTGCCCAGCAAGATGAGGCTTTTTTCCTCAGTCCTGTTGGTGAATCACAGAATGTTAGAGGTTGGAAGGGACCTCCAGAGCTCATCCAGTCCAGCCCCTCTGCCAAGGCAGCCTCACCCAGGGTAGTCTGCACAGGAATGCATCCAGGTGGGTTTGGAAAGGCTCCAGAGCAGGAGACTCCACAACCTCTCTGGGCAGCCTGCTCCAAGGCTCTGGCACCCCTACTGTAAAGAAGGTCTCCTCATGTTGAAATGAAACCTTCTGTGTTCAAACTTCTCAACAGAACATGAAATTAGAGGCTATGACAAGAAGCATTACACTTAGGCTGAGGTCCTCTGCAGATCTGGAAGAGTTTCAGGCTAAGGTCCTGTGAAGATCATCAATTAACATCAACACACTCCAGGAACCTCTCAGACTGGTGGTGCCCTGCTGTCTTGTGCTTCCAACAGATACCAGGGTGGCTAAAATCCCCCACGAGGACCAAGGTTTATGAACGTGAAGCTGCTCCTATCTGTTTGTAGGAGGCCTCATCCACCTGGTTTACATGGTCAGGAGACCTATGACAAACCCCTCCAGCAGAGAATGGTTTGGGTTGGAAGAGACCTTAAAGATCAGCCAGTTCCAAGTCCCCTGCCATAGGCAGAGATACCTTCCACCAGCCCAGGTTGCTCAAGGCCTCATCCAACCTGGCCTTCAGCATCTTCAGGGAGGGGGCATCCACAACCTCCCTGGGCAACCTATTCCAGAGTCTCCCCACCCTCACTGACAAGCATTTATTCCTAATCTCCAGTCTCAATCTCCCCTCTTCTAGCTCTAAGCCACTGCCCCTTGTCCTGCCACCGCTAGTCCTTGTCAAGAGTCCCTCCCCAGCTCTCCTGGAGCAAGACTACTCTAAGCTCTCCTCCTCTTCTCAAAGCTGAACAGCCCCAGCTCTCTCAGCCTGTCCCCATAAGGGAGATGCTTCATCCTTCTTATCATCATGACAACCTATGGACCCCACTTTGCTGTCCTCCTCATGCTGGGGCCACCAGAATGATGTCTCTTTTCCTTTGCCTTCCCTTTAATCCCTTCTCTTCTCCGGGCTGAACATCCCCAGCTCCATGTGGGCAGCAGGGCAAGGGAGGGGATTCTGCCCCTTTACTCTGCTCTCCTCAGACCCCACCTGCAGTACTGTGTGCAGTTTTGGAGCCCCCAGCACAAGCAGGACATGGAACTGCTGGAGCCAGTCCAGAGGAGAGCCACGAAGATGCTCAGAGGGCTGCAGCAGCTCTGCTATGAGGACAGGCTGAGAGAGTTGGGGCTCTGCAGCCTGGAGAAGAGAAGGCTTCGAGGAGACCTTAGAGTGGCTTTGCAGTATCTGAAGGGAGCCTCCAGGAAGGCTGGGGAGGATCTATTGACAAGGTCTGGGAATGTCAGGACGAGGGGGAATGGGTTTGAAGTGGCAGAGGGGAGATTTAGACTGGATGTTAGGAGGAAGTTCTTTCCAGTGAGGGTGGTGAGACCCTGGCACAGGTTGCCCAGGGAGGTTGTGGAGCACAGAAGCACCCAATGTGATCTTCTGTGCTCCACAACCTCCTTGGAGGTGTTCAAGGCCAGGCTGGATGAGGCCTTGAGCAGCCTGCTCTAGTGGGAGGTGTCCCTGCCTATGGCAGGGGGTTGGAGCTGGATGATCCTTGAGGTCCCTTCCAACCTAAACCATTCTATGATTCTATGTAGCAAAGATACTCCACTCCCCCTGATTATTTTTGTGTCTTTCCTCTGGATTCACTCCATCAGCCCCAGGTCTTTTCCTAAAGAAAGGAGCAGAGCAGAGTGAGGGCTGCAGTGGTGGTGCTGGGACTGCTCCCAGCCCAGCTGTGCTTACTGGGTTCGAAGCGTGAAGGCGGCGCTGGTGATGGACGTGGGCAGGTTAAGGCCTTTGGTGATCTCTCGCCAGATCTTCTTGTTGATGATTTCTACCAGCCCTCCTTTCTCAGTCACCAGCTTGTAGAGCATGTAGAGATCCAGGATCTGCTTTGCCATGATGGGGATCCGATTGATGGGAGTACCTGCAGGGAAAGAAACTTGGGAGTCAGGGAGAAAAGGAAGCCGAGAAAAGCAGCAGGTTGTGACCAGCAATCTTCTTCCTAACAGGAAATTCAGGCAACTCCATTTGTAGCCTGACTTGAGCCAGGGAAGTGTAGCTAGATGGCAAGTTTTCCCCAGCAGAAATCCTTTCCTGTGGGCAAAAGCAATTAGCAGAGAAACGAGAACCTGCAGCAAAGAGCAGCTGCTAAAACAAAGAGGGGCAGTTGGGACCCTTCAGTCCTAGAGGTGAAGGAGTAGCACTGAGGGATCATCTTTTTTTTTTCTCAGCTCTCAGGGCAATCTCAGATTAAAAACCTGCACTGCCTGTGCTCAGGAAAGGCTCCAGCTAGAGGTGAGGGGGCTGGGATCCAACTCTCTCACTCCTCAAGGCTTGCTTGGGAACGTTGCTGTTCCCATAGTGCAGCAGAAAAAGGCAAGTGACACTTGAAGGCATCTCCCTTCCCCCACATACATTTACTTCCACCCTCCCTCACAAGCACAGATGTGAAGCTCTGCTCCAGCTTCTGCTCTCCCAAAGCATTTTCATACTCCCACTCCTTTGCTCTGAAGGTGCTTGCAGAGATCACACACGTGGGGACCTCGGTGGCAATCACAATGCAGGTGCCAGAGCAAGTTATGTGTTAGGAGAGTAATGTGGAGCCCAAACCCCTTGGAGCCCCAACCAAGCATCATAGGATGGGCTGGGTTGAAGAGATCTCCAAAGCTCATCCAGTCCAACCCCATCTGCAGTCAGCAGGGACATCCCCAACCAGATCAGGTTGCCCAAAGCCCTTTTGAGCCTCACCTTGAAGATCTCCAGGGATGAGGTCTCAACCACCTCCCTGAGCAACCTGTTCCAGTGTTCCACTACCCTCACAGTGCAGAACTTGCTCCTAAAGGTCCTGCTCTGGCCTCATGAGGACAGGGAAACTTGTTCTAGTGAGAGGTGTCCCTGCCTATGGCAGGGGCTTGGGACTGGATGATGCTTGAGGTCCTTTCCAACCTCTACTATTCTATGATTTGGTGGATTAAGAGAGGCAAGAAAAATCTGATTTGTAGCCTGATGCTGCAGCATCTGAAAGTGACAAAGCAGGCAGGGGTTGGAAAAGGTCCAGCTAAGGAGGTTTAGGTGAGGAGAAGAGGGTCACAAGAATGCTGATGTGGCCAAGCTTTTGTTTTGCAGAGGAAATACTCTCCTGGATCAAAGAGCCACCCACCCGAGGTCAGAATCCTGCCTCCCACAAGGCTCAGCTCAGCTCCAACCTTTCCAGGAAAGCCTTCCAAATGCTGTCATGGACAATTATGGAATTCCCAACCCACAGGGGAGGCTTCTGCCACAGCTCATCAGCCAACCACTTGCCTAATGCCCCGAAGCAGAGCAGTTTATGGCCCTTATAAATGGGCTTTATTCTGCTGGCTGAAAAGGAGCTGGGCTCAGCTCCGCAGACATCCTCATTATACATCTAAGTGTAATTTCCCCACCCTCCCCACCCCGACACACTCTTTTTTCTCTTCTGTTATGTATTAGTTCATGGTAGCAATTCCCTTCCCACCTCTAAGTGAGGTTAATGAGATGCTGGATGGAAAAGAAATAAAACCAGCCAGACTTTTTTTTTAAGCTTTAAAAGTGTTGCCCTTTGATTTCACCAAGCTACCAACTCTTAAACTGGAAGAAAAAGAGCAACCTGAGCAGGCATTTTTACATCTAGCACTAACTTTACTAAACAACCCCTTGCCCTGCCCCCCAAAAAGCCCACAAAGAAGTCATTTCCCAAACTGCAGCAGATCCTCTCCCTGCATTTTCAACAGAGCAGAGAGAGACCTTCCCAAACCATTTAGATGCGGCACACGGTTCCGGCTGTCCCCATCCAGCCACCTCGCAGCTTGGGGCTGGTGATCCTTCCTCCTCAGCTCTGTGTAAAAAATGCAAGGCTCAAGTTTGCTCCAGCTTCTCCTCAGCCACCATTTTGTCTGGATGTGCTGTTGCAGAGATGAAGAGGAGCACACCAAAGGCGTCACTGCAGCCACGCAGAAAGGGCTGGCAGCGATCATGTTACTGGCCTGAAGTTAGCATCCATCAGCTGAGCCACAGCAAGCAGAGTCCCACCCTGCCCACTCCAGCTGAACACAGGCAAAGATTTCTTTCTGAGCTTTCTAGGAAGAGCCAGAGGTGCTTTACTGTCTCTCCCCAGCCCCAAAACTGCTCCCTCATTAACAGTTCAACATTTCAGCAGCTAAGAGAGTTGAGGTGTCCCAAGCGGCGTCAGGACACCAGCAAAGTGTTTGCTTCCCTGGGGCAGGATCAAAACCTCCCTTGGGGCTGGACCAAGATCTCCCTTGGGGCAAGATCAAGATCTCCCCTGAGGCAGGACCAAGATCTCCCTTGGGGCAGGACCAAGATCTCCCCTGGGGCAGGATCAAGATCTCCCTTGGGGCAGGACCAAGACCTCCCTTGGGGCAGGACCAAGATCTCCCTTGGGGCAGGATCAAGATCTCCCCCGGGGCAGGACCAAGACCTCCCCTGGGGCAGGATCAAGATCTCCCCTGAGGCAGGACCAAGATCTCCCTTGGGGCAGGACCAAGATCTCCCCTGAGGCAGGACCAAGATCTCCCTTGGGGCAGGACCAAGATCTCCCCTTCCCCCTACTCCTCCAGCACCCACTTTTCCTCAATCCAATTTAAGGGAATAGCATTAACTTGTCCAGAAGGGGCTTTGATCAAGCAGCCCTTGGACAGTGACCAGATGGAGAGTGAAAGGGTAAGGCTGCTGGGTAAGGCTCCTCAGGCAAAGAAGCTGCTAAATACAGGGACAAGAGAGGAAAAATTCTGTCTACTTTTAAACACAATTTATCAATCCTAAAGATGGTTTTAATCTTCTCTAGGTTCTCCCATCCCAGAGATTGGAAAGGTGAAGTTTATTCACCCAAACCCTCCTTTGAAAGGGACACCAGTGGGAAATAAAGGCTTAAATGTACTTCCAGAGTGCCTGCTCCTAGCTGGAGTAGAAACAACCATCAGCTCTGACCTCCCCTCCTCATGTTACCACCCCTTTGACACCTTCCCTTCCTCAAGTTTGCTTTTAACCAAGACCCACAGACCAAAGTGCCTTGAAATTTAATTAGCTTTACAAACCAAGCTCAAACCTTCAGCCTTGTTCTTCCTCACCCCACCCCATAAAATGTCTTTATGCAGGTTGAGAAACTTTACAGCAGGGCTGAAAAAACTTCCATCCTTCCCTCCCAGCTGAGCATGGAGATGCTCATTTTCCTCTCCACGTTTTCTCCAGAGTCATAAACCCCAGCAAATGGTTTGGGGTTTTGGAGCTGGTAAATCAACTGTCCACAAAAGTACAGCCAGCCCAAGGCTCTGTTTCATAAGATCTGAGCTGGGAAGCGGAGGAAAGGCAACTCCCAGAGCCTTCTCCTCCCCCCCCCCTCAGCCCCTGGCTGGAGAAAGGAGAAGGTGATAAAGTCTTTATTGGAACACCCACACCCCCTTACCCCTCCTACCCCAGCCCTGCAACAGGAAAGGCTGCAAAACGAGTATCATGGGATGGGTGGATGCTAAAGCCCAGCGGATCCTTTCACAGGCGGCTGCGAGGCTTGTCAGGGGCCATGATGGATTACTGTCATCTGGCAGCATCAAGATTAATGATCTGGAGGTCAGAGGGGAGAATTCCAGAGGGAAAGGTCAGCAGCCAGGGGGCACAGCATAAGACTTGTTGCCTTTTGATGGCAAACTCATTTTACTGTACTTTGAAGGCTCTCTGCTCTGCCGGCAACGTCGCAAGGGCTGTGCGTGCAAAGAGCCGGAAGCCTTGCCCAGCTCCAGAGCCCAGCTGCCTCCTCCTCCTCCTCCTCCTCCTCTACAACTCTTCTTCCTTTCACTACAACCCCAGCTACCTAAGCATGGGGCTGTTCCTACAAGGAAGCAGCCAAAGAGGAGGACACAAGGCAGCCTGTTTCCACTTGTGTGTAGTTGATGAGCATGGGAGACCTCAGCAAGACAAAGCAAAAGATGCATCAGCTCACAGCCTGCTCTTCTGAAGGGAAAGACAGCTGTAGTTACAATTCAGACTGCTGGGATAAAGAGTTTCCCTGGAGGAAGCCTGACTGGAGCTATAAACATCTCTGTCCTTCGAGGGAAATCAGCAGCCCCTCCTCTGCCAAGCTGTTGCACCCCCATCAAAAGCCTCTTGTGTTTCAGGCAGACGGAACAGAAGCCTAAAGGGCTTACATGGGCTTGAATGTCCCTTATGTGCCCTGTGCAGAAGGAGCAACTGTTTCATTTTCCTCCTTCAAGAGCTATTAAAGAAGGGGCTGAGGAAGTTGTGAAGTCATCTCATTCCTGAATGACCTTTTACATAGAATCATAGAATGGTTTAGGTTGGAAGGAACCTCAAGGATCATCCAGCTCCAACCCCCTGACATCTACTGGTAAGGAACCAGGAGCTGGGGAAGGGGCATTTGGTTAAGCCACTACCACTCACTCAGTGCTGGGGCTCAGCCTTTCCATTCATAGAAGCAGGCAGGGTTGGAAGGGAGCACAAGGATCAGGCAGTGCCAACTCCCCTGCCATGCCCAGGGACACCCTACCCTAGAGCAGCCTGACCACAGCCTCAGCCAGCCTGGCCTCAAACACCTCCAGCCATGGGGCCTCAACCACCTCCCTGGGCAACCCATTCCAGCCTCTCACCACTCTCCTGCTCAACAACTTCCTCCTCACCTCCAGCCTCACTCTCCCCACCTCCAGCTTTGCTCCATTCCCCCCAGTCCTGACACTCCCTCACAGCCTCAAAAGTCCCTCCCCAGCTCTTTTGTAGCCCCCTTCAGACCCTGGAAGGCCACAAGAAGGTCACCTGGGAGCCTCCTCTGCTCCAGCCTGCACAGCCCCAACTCTTTCAGTCTGTGCTCACAGCAGAGCTGCTGCAGCCCTCTCAGCATCCTCCTGGCCCTGCTCTGGACACTCTCCAGCATCTCCACAGCCCTCTTGTCCCAGGGGCTCCAGAACTGGATGCAGTACTCCAGGTGGGGTCTCAGCAGAGCACAGCAGAGGAGGAGAATCCCCTCCCTGGCCCTGCTGGCCACACTTCTGCTGCTGCAGCCCAGGCTCTGCTTGGCTTTCTGGGCTGCAAGTGCACACTGCTGGCTCCTGTGGAGCTTCTCCTCCAGCAGCACCCCCAAGTCCCTCTCCTCAGGGCTGCTCTGCAGCCACTCACTGCCCACCCTGGATTGGTGCTTGCCATTGCCTGGCCCCAGCTGCAGGACCTTGCCCTTGCTCTTGTTGAACCTCCTGAGCTTGGCTTGTGCCCACCTCTGCTGCCTTCTCTTCTTACAAGAGAAACAAAGCTGTGGATCAACATCTTCCTTAGCCCTCTCCCAGCACACAGACCTAGGTGGCTTTGCTTCCTGGTCATCAGACTTCAGAGTCAGACCTAAACCTGAAGATGCAGGCTGATGTTCACCAAAGAAAGCTGCTCCTAAGACTGCTCTTAAAGCCACTCTCCTCTCCTCCTGCTGAGCCATGCCCACTGCAGGGAGTTCCCCAGCAGCAAGCAGCCTAAGCCATGACTTGCCCTGCATGCAGGAGGCAGAGCAGTTAATTATACCCAGCCTGAAGCACTGTTTTTTTGCTGTCACCTCCCATTTTTTCTCCTATCCAATTTACTTCCAGAAGTGTTCATTTTTTTTTTCTTTTCCCAATGAGGAACAAAAGGAGGTGAAAAATCCCAAACATTTCTTCTGCAGAGCACCACTCAAAAGTGCAATAAAACATGCTCTGGACTTCAAAAAGAAATAGGTGTGGACATTTTCAAGCCACCACCTCTACAGGGAAGGAAAGAGCTGCTCTTTCCACCTTCCACTCTACCTTCAGAAAGGAAAACAGCTCAAAGGAACAGATCTTCTGCAGGAGAGTGAGGAAAGCCACAGGGAGTTGAAATCAGTTTCAACCAAATCTTGATGAGGTCTTTGTGTTTTGGTGAGAGGAGACAGAGTCGTTGGTATGAAAAATCTCTTCCCTCTCCCCAGCTAAACAGAGGTAAAATTCAGTCTGACAGCAAACCAGCAGCATGGAATAGGAGCAAATCAACTCCAACCTTGCACTGCCCCAGTTCCCAGTTGGCTTTAAGTCCTCTCTAAGGACAAACCCTGGCTGGTTTTGCTTGAAGCTGCCTGTTCAGCTCCTTCCCCTGGCTGGTTCTGCTTGAAGCTGCCTGTTCAGCTCCTTCCCCTGGCTGGTTTTGCTTGAAGCTGCCTGTTCAGCTCCTTCCCCTGGCTGGTTCTGCTTGAAGCTGCCTGTTCAGCTCCTTCCCCTGGCTGGTTCTGCTTGAAGCTGCCTGTTCAGCTCCTTCCCCTGGCTGGTTTTGCTTGAAGCTGCCTGTTCAGCTCCTTCCCCTGGCTGGTTCTGCTTGAAGCTGCCTGTTAAGCTCCTTCCCCTGGCTGGTTCTGCTTGAAGCTGCCTGTTAAGCTCCTTCCCCTGGCTGGTTCTGCTTGAAGCTGCCTGTTCAGCTCCTTCCCCTGGCTGGTTCTGCTTGAAGCTGCCTGTTCAGCTCCTTCCCCTGGCTGGTTCTGCTTGAAGCTGCCTTTTCAGCTCCTTCCCCTGAGTCTGGTTTGTTGATTTGAGCACTCATTTAAGATTACAATCAAAAGCAAAAGGTAGACAGAAGGGAAATCACCTCTCCCCCCCCCTTTTTTTTCCTCCCTGCTCCTGCTACCCCTGATGTAATCTCTCCCTCTGCCTGGCACTTCCACAGCGGGCATCCTCACCTCCCAACAGGGCTGTCACCACCTGATCCTTAAGCCTGCAGCCCATTAGCCACTGTTAGCAAAGCAGGAGCCAGAAGAGAGGCTCATTAATCATGTTCTATGTGACAGGAGGCCTACTTCTTATCTGCACCCCTTGAAAGCCCATCAGTTTCTGCTTCCCTCCTCAAGCAGCTGGGCTGACAGCAGCCCCCTGATCAGATTTCGGCTGCTGAGCCAGAAGCTGCCTAACTGGCACCCAGTGCCCTGCTCCCATTAGCCAAGGCTCAAGCCATACTGACCTTCTCCACCCCCAAAAGCATCCAGACATTGCACCCAGCTCACCCACACCTCACCTCTTCTCTTTGGCCCAGTGCCTTACAAATGTCTTCACAGACAGCTGCTGGTGGCTTCCCACCTCTACGTCCTCAGAAGCTTCTCTACTAGGCAAAGAGGCAGGAATACAGGAGGCAGTGCAAGTTGGCCCCAGGTAAGCCCCCCCCAAAATACCAATTTCTCTCTCTCCTGGAGGCTTTTGAGGTAAGGCTCTTCTGGATAGAATCACAGAATCCACCAGGTTAGAAGAGACCTCCAAGATCATTCAATCATGTTACAGAGAAGCCTACCTCAGGGACACAACTCTACATTCCCAGGGGAGTTGGGAGCTGTTCAGTGCTTCCAAGCACTTCATCCAAGCATCACTTTCAGGTGTTGATGTTCTGAGCCACGTTCTGAAAAGCTCAAATCTCTTAACAGACACAGGAGAGAGGTCAAGGGCTGACCTGCTGGAAAGCAGCTCCATGGGATAGGAGCTAAAAGTGATGGTGGACAAGTTCACCACAAACCAGCACTGTGCCCTCATGGCCAAGAAGGCAAATGGTCTCCTGAGGTGTATGAAGAAGAGCGTGGCCAGCAGGTCAAGGGAAGCTCTCTTCACCTTCTACTCTGCCCTGATGTGGCCACACCTGGAGTCCTGTGCCCAGTTTTGAGCTCTGCAGCTCAAGAGAGACAGGGAACTACTGGAAAGAAGCCAGAGGAGGCTACAAAGCTGCTGAAGGGCCTGGAGTGTTTCTGTGAGGAGCAAAGGCTGAGAGCCCTGGGGCTGGTGAGCCTGGAGAAGAGCAGCCCCAGAGGGGATCTGAGCACTGCTCAGCAAGAGCTAAAGGCTGGGGAGCAAGAGAATGGGGCCAGGCTCTTGGCAGTGGTGCCCAGGGACAGGACAAGGAGCAAAGAGGACAAGGTGGAACCCAGGAGGTTCCATCTGAAGAGGAGGAGAAACTTTGTTTGGTGTGAGGGTGGTGGAGGCCTGGAGCAGGCTGCCCAGAGAGGCTGTGGAGTCTCCTTCTCTGGAGAGCTTCCAACCCTACCTGGATCCTGGGCAAGCTGCTGTGGGTGCCTCTGCTTTAGGAGGAGGGGTTGGAGTGGATGAGCTCCAGAGGTCCCTTCCAACACCCACCATGCTGGGACTCTGAGAGTTGCATTCTGGTTGGCCAGATGCTCCCACAACTCCAGAGTCAACCCTTCCACTCTTACTAACAATATTCCCATCTAGCAGCAACCTAAACCACTGCCCTGATCCCCAGTGCTTCCCATCTGATCCCTAGTCCTTCCCCTCTGACCTCCTGTGCTTCCCATCTGATCCCTAGTCCTTCCCCTCTGACCCCTAGTCCTTCCCCTCTGACCTCCAGTACTTCCCATCTGATCCCTAGTGCTTCCCATCTGATCCCCAGTGCTTCCCCTCTGACCTCCAGTGCTTCCCATCTGATCCTCAGTGCTTCCCCTCTGATCTCCAGTGCTTCCCATCTGATCCCCAGTGCTTCCCCTCTGACCTCCAGTGCTTCCCATCTGATCCTCAGTGCTTCCCCTCTGATCCCCAGTGCTTCCCATCTGATCCCCAGTGCTTCCCCTCTGACCTCCAGTGCTTCCCATCTGATCCCCAGTGCTTCCCCTCTGACCTCCAGTGCTTCCCATCTGATCCCCAGTCCTTCCCCTCTGACCTCCAGTGCTTCCCATCTGATCCTCAGTGCTTCCCCTCTGACCTCCAGTGCTTCCCATCTGATCCTCAGTGCTTCCCCTCTGACCCCCAGTGCTTCCCATCTGATCCCCAGTGCTTCCCCTCTGACCTCCAGTGCTTCCCATCTGATCCTCAGTGCTTCCCCTCTGACCTCCAGTGCTTCCCATCTGATCCCCAGTGCTTCCCCTCTGACCTCCAGTGCTTCCCATCTGATCCTCAGTGCTTCCCCTCTGACCTCCAGTGCTTCCCATCTGATCCTCAGTGCTTCCCCTCTGATCCCCAGTGCTTCCCATCTGATCCCCAGTGCTTCCCCTCTGACCTCCTGTGCTTCCCATCGATCCTCAGTGCTTCCCATCTGATCCCCAGTCCTTCCCATCTGATCCTCAATGCTTTCCATCTGACCTTCAGCTCTTCCCATCTGACTCCCAGTGCTTCCCATCTGATCCTCAGTCCTCCCTTTCTGACCCCCAGTCCTTCCCATCTGACCCCCAGTGCTTCCCACCTGATCCCCAGTGCTTCCCATCTGCACAAGACACATTTTGCCTGACTCTAAGAAGAGCTGACCAAAGAAGAGGCTCTTCAAAGGACACAGAAGGCAGAGATGTAGCTGTGTACAAACCCAAAGGCCTGGCAGGGCAGAGAGGAATCACAGAATCAGTCAGGGTTGGAAGGGACCACAAGGATCAGGCAGTTCCAAAGCCCCTGCCATGGGCAGGGACACCCTACCCTAGAGCAGGCTGGCCAGAGCCTCATCCAGCCTGGCCTGAAACACCAGGACTTTGCCTGGTTGATTTGGATCCTCCAGAACAGACCTCAAGTGAGATTTTTTTTCCAGTGCAGAACCTCACCTGCTCCTCAGGGAGTCATTTGCTGTGGCTCAGCATTAAGGAGGTAGCAGGAGCAAAGGCTGCTGAGGACTGATGTCTATTGAGGTCTCATTTAAAGCACTACATTGCTTAATTCTGATTCCAAAGGATCCCCAAGAGGATCAAAAGCAGAAACCTGCAACATTGAATGAAAGAATGAAGAGTGTTGCCTGAAGAAATTCCTGGAGGGCATTAAGCAGAGTGTGTCCAGCAGATCAAGAGAGGTTCTCCTCCCCCTCTACTCTGCCCTGCTGAGACCTCATCTTGAGCACTGCTTTCAGTTTTGGGCTCCCCAGTTGAAGAGGGACAGGGATCTGCTGGAGAGGGTCCAGCAGAGGGCTATGAGGATGATGAGGGCATGGCTGATGAGGAGAGGCTGAGGGCCCTGGGGCTGTTTAGTCTGGAGAAGAGAAGACTGAGAGGGGATTTGATAAATGGTTATAACTATCTGAGGGCTGCCAGGAGAGTGGGGGACAGGCTCTGCTCACTGCTCCCTGGGATAGGACAAGGAGCAATGGGTGTAAGTTGCAACACAGGAGGTTCCAGCTCAACACAAGGGGGAACTTCTTCACTGTAAGGGTCCTAGAGCCCTGGCACAGGCTGCCCAGAGAGGTTGTGGAGTCTCCTTCTCTGGAGCCTTTCCAGGCCTGTCTGGATGTGTTCCTGTGTGATCTGTGTCAGACAGCATTGTCCTGCTCTGGCAGGGGTGGGGTTGGACTGGATGATCTCCTTGAGTCCCTTCCAACCCCTAACATCCTGCGATGCTGTGCACAAACATCTCATCAGCACCACTTGGCCTAACAGATGAAAGGTTCCATCAGCAAATGCTTTTGTCAGAGCCCTTGATTTGTCCTATTTCCACCTCTCAAACGTGCAAGGCAGGGCACACAACAGCAGGAAAACATTAAAACCACAGAGTCAGGCTCACAAAGCCCTTTTCTGTCTATACACACATTAAAAACAACCCCCCCCCTGCCCCAGACAGAATGGATAAACCATCTGGGAAAAGGTCAGGCAGGAGGGGAAAAAAAACAACCCCCACAGCCCCAACAACACAAAAAAAAAACCTTGAACAAAATTAGAGCTGGACAATTGGAAGGCATTTGATGAGGTCTTCACAAAAGGCAGTGCTTCAGATGAACAAAACCTGCTTCCCTTGCACGGGAGCCTCATGGTGCACAGCAAACCTTTGCTTGGGCACTGCTGAGCCTGCCAGGACTTCCAACTGCTCCAACTGCCCTCCTGGAGTAGAATCAGAGAATCAGGCAGGGTTGGAAGGGAGCACAAGGATCAGGCAGTGCCAACCCCCCTGCCATGCCCAGGGACACCCTACCCTAGAGCAGCCTGACCACAGCCTCAGCCAGCCTGGCCTCAAACACCTCCAGCCATGGGGCCTCAACCACCTCCCTGGGCAACCCATTCCAGCCTCTCACCACTCTCCTGCT
>WAAF01006222.1:28975-42334 GCA_013400475.1 Tricholaema leucomelas | reverse complement strand
ACCCCCCTGCCATGCCCAGGGACACCCTACCCTAGAGCAGGCTGCACACAGCCTCAGCCAGCCTGGCCTGAAACACCTCCAGCCATGGGGCCTCAACCACCTCCCTGGGCAACCCATTCCAGCCTCTCACCACTCTCCTGATCAACAACTTCCTCCTCATCTCCAGCCTCACTCTCCCCACCTCCACCTTTGCTCCATTCCCCCCAGGCCTGCCAATCCCTCACAGCCTCAAAAGTCCTTCCCCAGCTGTCTTGGAGCCCCCTTCAGACCCTGGAAGGCCACAGGAAGGTCACCTGGGAGCCTCCTCTTCTGCAGCCTGCACAGCCCCAACTCTTTCAGTCTGTGCTCACAGCAGAGCTGCTGCAGCCCTCTCAGCATCCTCCTGGCCCTTCTCTGGCCACACTCCAGCATCTCCACATCCTTCTTGTAACAGAGGCTCCAGAACTGGCTGCAGGTGTTGTGTTTGAGAGGGGCTCAGCTCAAACCCCCAACTGCAAAGCTGCATTCACCTGACAAGAGTCCAAGAAAATCCACTGAAGCTTGAGTACTTGAGTATGTAGAAAAGGAAGGGATAAAACTCCAGATGGTTCTGCACCTCCCTTTCCCATCACTACAGACCTGTGGTTCTGACAAAGGTTTTAGCCCAGAAATCTGCTGAAATAGCTACTTAGGGACTAAGCTAAACTTTGCAATGGGGGGGGAAAAAAATAAAAGAAGCAACCCCCATGGGCTAACTGAAAGCTTTGAGTCAATGAAAAAGGTAGCAGGGGCAGCAATTTCAGGATTATCAGAGAATCCCCAGAAATTCCTTTTGTGGGTTGAGTTAAGCCTTAGGAAGTGAAACAGATGCTATTAGAAAGAAAAACTGTTGTACTACAAACCCCTCCTGATAAGATCAGGGCTACTGCCTTGAGCTGCAAGTTCTCAAGCATGGAGAACCAAGTTATAATTACCTCTGAAACTGGACTCAACCCTTCCCCTGGCTTACTAAATAACAGACCTCAATCACTGAGAGCTTCAAAGATAGTGGAGGGGGGGGGGGGGGGTTTGAAAGCATTTTAGTGATGCCAGGAATGGCAGGGAGGAAAGGGAAAAGAATGGCCTGAAGTTAACAGCTTCAGAGCTGCTTTTTTTCCCCCCCTTCCCCTCCTCCTTCTTGATGAAGTTGTGTGGGTTTTATTTTCCTGTGCTCCCATGACCCAACCTCTGCTGCACCAACACAATTCCTTGCCAAACAGGAATCTGCTTTCCTGAGCCTTAAGGAAAAGTTGGGCTCTTTTGTGAACACAAATGCTGGGAGGAATGAAGTGAAGGCACAAGAGCTGCATGGCTGTGGGGAGAGAAATCCTGGCTGCAGCCTCAGATTTAGCCTGAAAGTGAGAGAATGCAAAGCCTAAGAACACGACACAGAGGAGATCTTTCCACCTACAGCTCTCCAGTGTTAGCTGCAACTTCTATAAATGGGCACTGAAAGAGACAAGCTGCAACTATTCCTAGAGATAAATTTAGCCCCTGAACAAACCCTCAAATGAGCTGTTTCTCTCCCAGGATACAAAGGAGCTCCTCATCGTGAGCTCCTCAGCGTTGCCTCCAGGCAGCTCACACTCACTGCAATCCCCGCCCTGGTGCAGCCCCCTTGAAGCAGTATTGCCTCATAGAACCCTAGAGTGGTTTGGGCTCAGCTCAGTTTGCTCCTCAGACTTCCTCAAATGCCCTGCAAATCCATCACAGCTCCCCTGAGCCCCCTCAGAAAGGATGCTGTGGGGAGGAGAAAGGAGGGTTTCATTCTGTGGGTGCAGCTGGCAGCAGATGGGTGTTGTAGAATCCCAGGATGGGTTGGAAGGGAGCTTAAAGATCAACCAGTTTCAAGCCACCTCACCATGGGCAGAGACATCTTCCACTAGTCCACGTTGCTCAAGGTCTGATCCAACCTGGCTCTGAACACCTCCAGGGAGGAGGCATCTATGACACTGTGCCAGTGTCTCCCCACTGGAGAATTCCTTCCTCATCTCCAGTCTACATCTCCTCTCTGTCAGCTCAAAGCCATTGCCTCTCATCCTTTACCTACAAGCTCTAGGCAAATGTCTCTCTCCAGCTCCTCTGTAGGCCTCTTCTGACACTGAAAGCTGCTCTAAGGTCTCCCTGGAGCCTTCTCTTCTCCAGGCTGAACAGCCCCACTGTGAAAGCTCTGATGTCTCACACCAGTTGTTTGCAGGCTGCTGCCCACAGTCATTATCAGAAGTGGTTTCTTGGTCCTCCTCTTTCAACTCTTCCTTGGTACAGTAAACAAAAAGGTGAGGTTGTTACTCTCAGTGATGCTGCAGTTGAAGTTCCTCCAACAGAAGCAGACTGAGGTGAAGACTTCATCAAAACAACTCTCCTGGAATCACAGAACCATTCCAGTGGGAAAAGACCTCTAAGATCATCAACTTTGGAGCAGATGATCTTTAAGGTCCCTTCCAACCTAAGCCATTCTGTGATTCCAACCTCCTACCCAAGCAGACCACGTTCTGAAGAGCCACAGCTACTCCTTGGATGAACATTTCTTAACCAAGTACTAAGAGAAGCAGCAAATAGAATCCTGGAATGGTTTAGGTTGGAAGGGACCTCAGAGCTCAGCCAGTTCCAACCCCCTGCCATAGGAGAAAAAGGAGGGTTTCATTCTGTGGGTGCAGCTGGCAGCAGATNTGGGTGCTAGGTTGGACTGGATGATTTTGGAGGTCTCTTCCAACCTGGTTGATTCTATGATTCTCTAAGGGTCTCCTTGAAGCCTTCTCTTCAATTGAAGGATTCAAATTTGTTCTTAAGGGGGGGGAAAAAAGTGAAAGAGAAACCAAGCATCTATTATCAGCTCTTCAAGAAGAATTCCTCTCTCCTTACAGCATAAAAGAAAGACATCCAGTGAGGAATTCAAACCCCAAACCTTGAAAGAGGCTTTGCATATCTGAAACAAGCAGGAGGTACAAAAATGCACCCTGTGAAACGCTGCTCCTCGATTGCTGGGATCTTCAGCCCCTTTGGATTAAGGAATATCTCCCCAGCAATCTCTCAATCCATACATCACTTGAGGCACATATTTCAAGTTATGGAATCTCAGCCACTCAGTCCTAGACCCTAGAGCAACAACAACAACCAAAAACCCTGACCCAAAGCAGGCAGCAAAGCAATTATTGGAAGCTGACTGCTCTCAGTAAACACCATGACCTCTGTCAAGGTTTTAGGGCAGGATTTTCAAGAGGGACTGGTGATTCCTGAGGATCTAAAGTGAGATAGGCCCCTTCAAAAACCAGATCACAACCCATTCTCTGGAAGTCAAGACAGCTGCTTTCTGGGAGGCTGAGTTGAAGGAGGCAATTAAATACCAGCTGATGGCTGAAAAAAAAACCCCCCCTTCAGCTTGCTTTCCACATTCCACCAAGGAATGCACTCGGCTGTGGCAACAGCTTGACAAACCTGCTTGTGCTGCTGCACTCCAGCCTGGAGTGGAAAAGGAGCAAGACCCTGCCTGTACTCCTGCCTTTCCCACCAGTCTCTCCCTGCTAACCAAAGCCAGAACCCACCAGGAGCCCCACACAGAATCAACCAGGTTGGAAAACACCTTTGAGATCATCAAATCTAACCTATCACCTTCTAATTAATTAAACCCTGGCACCCAGTGCCTCATGCAGCCTCCTTTTGAACACCTTCAGGGATGGGGACTCCACCACCTCCCTGGGCAGCCCATTCCAATGCCAATCACTCTTGCTGGGGAAGAACTTCTTCCTAAGATCCAGCCTAGACCTGCCCTGGCACAGCTTGAGGCTGGGTCCTCTTGCTCTACCTTGGCACTCAGTGCCTCATCAGCCTCCTATTAAACACTTCCAGGGATGGGGACTCCACCACCTCCCTGGGCAGCCCATTCCAATGCCAATCACTCTTGCTGGGGAAGAACTTCTTCCTAAGATCCAGCCTAGACCTGCCCTGGCACAGCTTGAGGCTGGGTCCTCTTGCTCTGTCCCTGGTTGCCTGGGAAAAGAGCCCAACCCCACCTGGCTACAACCTCCCTTCAGGCAGTTGTAGCCAGCAACGAGGTCTGCCCTGAGCCTCCTCTTCTGCAGGCTGCACACCTCCAGCTCCCTTGAAGGGAAGGGCAAAAGCAGGGAAGGGCAAAAGCAGGGAAGGGCAAAAGCAGGGAAGGGCAAAAGCAGGGAAGGGCAAAAGCAGGGAAGGGATCTGTTCAGCCTGGAGAAGAGAAGGCTTGAGGGAGACCTTAAAGCAGCCTTCCAGTACCTGAAGGAGGCTACAGGAGAGCTGGGGAGGGACTTTTGACAAGGGCTTGGAGTGACAGGACAAGGGACAATGGCTTTGAGCTGGGAGAGAGGAAACTGAGACTGGAGATTAGGAAGAAATTCTTGACAGGGAGGGTGAGGAGACACTGGAACAGGTTGCCCAGGGAGTCATGGATGCCCCTTCATGGAGGTGTTCAAGGCCTTGAGCAACCTGGGCTAGTGGGAAGTGTCCCTGCCCATGGCAGGGGGGTTGAAACTGGCTCATTTTTAAGCTCCCTTCCAACCCAACCCATTCTAGGGTTCTACATCACTCATCTGCTGCCAGCTGCACCCACAGAATGAAACCCTCCTTTTTCTCCTATGGCAGGGGGTTGGAACTGGCTGAGCTCTGAGGTCCCTTCCAACCTAAACCATTCCAGGATTCTATTTGCTGCTTCTCTTAGTACTTGGTTAAGAAATGTTCATCCAAGGAGTAGCTGTGGCTCTTCAGAACGTGGTCTGCTTGGGTAGGAGGTTGGAATCACAGAATGGCTTAGGTTGGAAGGGACCTTAAAGATCATCTGCTCCAAAGTTGATGATCTTAGAGGTCTTTTCCCACTGGAATGGTTCTGTGATTCCAGGAGAGTTGTTTTGATGAAGTCTTCACCTCAGTCTGCTTCTGTTGGAGGAACTTCAACTGCAGCATCACTGAGAGTAACAACCTCACCTTTTTGTTTACTGTACCAAGGAAGAGTTGAAAGAGGAGGACCAAGAAACCACTTCTGATAATGACTGTGGGCAGCAGCCTGCAAACAACTGGTGTGAGACATCAGAGCTTTCACAGTGGGGCTGTTCAGCCTGGAGAAGAGAAGGCTCCAGGGAGACCTTAGAGCAGCTTTCAGTGTCAGAAGAGGCCTGCAGAGGAGCTGGAGAGAGACATTTGCCTAGAGCTTGTAGTTAAAGGATGAGAGGCAATGGCTTTGAGCTGAGAGAGAGGAGATTTAGACTGGAGATGAGGAAGGAATTCTCCAGTGGGGAGACACTGGCACAGTGTCATAGATGCCTCCTCCCTGGAGGTGTTCAGAGCCAGGTTGGATCAGACCTTGAGCAATGTGGACCAGTGGAAGATGTCTCTGCCCATGGTGAGGTGGCTTGAAACTGGTTGATCTTTAAGCTCCCTTCCATTCCATCCTAGGATTCTACAACACCCATCTGCTGCCAGCTGCACCCACAGAATGAAACCCTCCTTTCTCCTCCCCACAGCATCCTTTCTGAGGGGGCTCAGGGGAGCTGTGATGGATTTGCAGGGCATTTGAGGAAGTCTGAGGAGCAAACTGAGCTGAGCTCCTCCCTCTCTGCCCATCCCCAGCTCTTCTTTTGGGGCCTCCACTCCCCGACAAGCAGCTCCACTCCCTTGTTGTTTTGTGCTGACAGGATTCCCACCACCCCTGTCACAAGCTGAGCCAGCTCTTTTGTCTGCCAGCTTGTTCCACAATTATTTACTTGGCTGTCCAGGGCCAAACTGGGGCAGGGAGGGCTTCATCTTTACCGCTACTACCCATTGTTCTGCCATCTCCTCACTCCAAACCAGGCAATCTTAGCCTCACCCTTACAAGAACCATCTTCCTCTGAGGGCATCTTGAAAGAAGGAACAGCAGTGACCTATTCTAGCCCCCCCCCAACCCCAACCTTTTCCTCCTCTTCCTCAAGCAACAACCACTATGCATACCAGCAATGCTGCCAGAGCAGTGTGTACCCACTGCTTATGAACTCCCATCTCAGGAGTGGCTACAGAAAAGCTCAGTTGAGGAATCAGTTTGGAAACCAAAGTCACATCTCCATTTGTTCCTGAGCTGGGGGTGTTTGGGTTGAGTTGTTTTCCTGCCCATTTTCCTTCAAGCATGCCTTTGAAATGAAAAACCTCAAGCAAAGCTGGCACAAATGGCACAGACACTTTGCTGCCCTGCTGACTCTTGCTGGCTGCCACCCACTCCCCTCTCTGCTTTATTCCTACCTCCACCAGCTTCCCCTCAGCTCTCCCACAGCTCTGCACTGATGGAAGCACAGTTAAATTTTTACTCCCTGGTATGCAGACTCCAGTGGGGAATGCAAACAAGTTGATCTGCAATATTTACCCGACTCAAAAGTGATTATATCACAGCAGCATCACTGCTGCTGGGCTCTCAGGAGTGCACCACAGCACCTTCTAACATCGTTTTAACATCAGGGGACAACAATGTGCCCTTGTGGCCAAGAGGGACAATGGTAGCCTGGAGTGCAGGAAGAAAAGTGTGGCAAGCAGGGCTAGGGAGGTTCTTCTCCCCCTCTACTCTTCCTTGGAGAGACCACAGCTGGAATACTGTGTCCAGTTTTGGGTTCCCCAGTTCAAGAGAGACAGGGACCTGCTGGAAGAGTCCAGCAGAGAGCCAGGAGGACAACTGGGAGACTTAAGCATCTCCCCTATGGAGAGAGACTGAGCCATGAGGGTGAGTGGGGGACTTGAGCATCTCCTCTGTGTAGAGAGACTGAGCCACAAGGGTGAGTGGGGGACTTAAGCATCTCCCCTATGGAGAGAGACTGAGAGCCACGAGGGTGAGGGGGGGACTTGAGCATCTCCCCTGTGGAGAGAGCCTGAGAGCCACAAGGATGAGTGAGGCACTTGCGCATCTCCCCCATGGAGAGAGACTGAGAGCCACGAAAATGAGTAGGGGACCTGAGCATATCCCCTATGGAGAGAGACTGAGAGCCACAAGGGTGAGTGGGGGACTTGAGCATCTCCCCCATGGAGAGAGACTGAGAGCCACGAAAATGAGTAGGGGACCTGAGCATCTCCCCTATGGAGAGAGACTGAGAGCCACGAGGGTGAGGGGGGGACTTGAGCATCTCCCCTGTGGAGAGAGACTGAGAGCCACAAGAGGGAGTAGGGGACCTGAGCATCTCCTCTGTGGAGAGAGACTGAGAGCCACAAGAGTGAGTAGGGGACCTGAGCATCTCCTCTGTGGAGAGAGACTGAGAGCCACAAGGGTGAGNGAGCCTGAGAGCCCTGGGGCTGTTTAGTCTGGAGGAGAGAAGGCAGAGAGGGGATCTGATCAGTGTCTATCAGTGTCTGAGGGGTGGGGGTCAAGTGGAGGGGGCCAAGCTCTTTTGGGTGGTTCACAGCAATAAGCCAAAGAGCAATGGATGCAAACAGGAACAGAGAAAGTTTCATTTCAACATGAAGAGAAACTTTACAGTAGGGGTGCCAGAGCCTTGGAGCAGGCTGCCCAGAGAGGTTGTGGAGTCTCCTTCTCTGGAGCCTTTCCAAACCCACCTGGATGCATTCCTGTGCAGACTACCCTGGGTGAGGCTGCCTTGGCAGAGAGGCTGGACTGGATGAGCTCTGGAGGTCCCTTCCAACCTCTAACATTCTGTGATTCACCAACAGGACTGAGGAAAAAAGCCTCATCTTGCTGGGCAGAGCACCTAGCTCAGCACTCTGACTTCAGTGACAGCACCAGGAGACTGTTTTGGGACAGCTGAACCTGCCCACCTGCTGTCATCCTTTCCCACCACCCCTGATACACCTCTGTAGTCCACTCCTTGACTCCCTGCCCATGCACCTCTCCAGTTCTTCACTGCTGCACATCTGCCTTCCCAGCAGTGGAGCAGACTAACACAGCAGCAATGAGTTTTGCTTCCTGGTGAAGCTTGGTACACTTTGGCTTCCAGACTAAATTGCTCTGCAATGACAGAACCACAGGACCAGGTTTGGGTGGAAAAGACCTTTAAGATCACTGAGTCCAACCATTCTTTAACCCTGCCAAGGCTGGGGCTAAAGCATGGCCCTCAGCACCACACCCCTGAAACCCCTCCAGGGATGAGGATTCAGCCACCTCCTGGGCAGCCTGTGCCAGAGGTTGAGAAGCCTTTCATAGAATCACAGGACCAGGTTTGGGTCAAAAAGTCCTTTAAGATCACTGAGTCAAATCATTCCTTGACCCTGCCAAGGCTGGGGTTAAACCATGGCTCTCAGCACCACATCTTTGCAGCACCTCCAGGGATGAGGATTCAGTCACCTCCTGGGCAGCCTGTGCCAGAGGTTGAGAAGCCTTTCATAGAATCACAGGACCAGGTTTGGGTGGAAAAGACTACCCTGGGTGATCCTGCTTTAGCAGAGGGGTTGGAACTGGATGATCTCTGGAGGTCCCTTCCAACCTCTGATACCCTGTGAGTTTGAGAACCCTTTCAAGGAAGAAGTTTCTCCTAATACCCAACCTAAACCTCCCCTGGTGTAACTCGAGGCACTTTTTTTTTCCCTAGGAAGAACAGACCAATTCCCACTTCCCTCCAGCCTCCTTTTAGGTAGTGAGGTCTCCCTTTCAGGCTCCTCTAGAAAAACCAACTTGCTCCCAAAGCACTCAATCAGTGCTGAAATGAGGCAAAGGAACTGGCTCAGTATTAGTGCCAAGCACTTCTGACTTTTAAACCAGCACTTTGCTCTTCTTTGTTTGCTATTCCACATCAGTTAAGACCAGGTCTGACACATTTATGCTCATTTATCTTCCCAAAAGAAGGAAAAAAAAACCCACCCAGAATCAATCCTATTAACTCAATAAGATCCTAGAGTCTTGCCTACCAAACCACCCCAAACCTTGGAAGAAGAGAAAGTTTGCACCACTCACTCCAGCTCTGGAAATTCTGAAGCAAGTTTCTCTAGTGACCATCCCCTGACCCACCTCATTGCCCTACAACAGCTTGAGGACCTCTTTCTTTTCAGCCTAACCTCACTTGAGGGGCAAGCACAGAATAGAAGCCAACAAACCACAGCAGCAATTGGTTGCCTGCAGCATCTCATGCCCCAAGGCTGCTTCACCATCATGCTTTATAGCACCAACAGTACAAATGCCACTCGTGGGGCAACTTTGAGGAGTTCCAGCCCCAAGCATTGGTGTAGAAACACAAAACAGGTAGAGGTTTGTAGGAGCAGCTGAGCAAGGAGCCCACAGACCATGCCAAATGGAATGGGAGAAGAAATTAAGATGGTTGAGCTTTAGCAGCTCACAGAATTCCAGCATGGTGGAAATTGGGAGAGACCTCTGGAGATCATCCAATCCAGGGTCACCCACAGCAGCTTGCCCAACATCACCACATCCTGGTTGGAATCTCTCCAGAGAAAGAGACTCTACAACCTCTCTGGGCTGTCTGCTCCAAGGCTCTGACACCCTCACACCAAATTTCTCCTCTCATTCAGATGGAACCTTCTGGGTTGCAGTTTGTGCCCATTACCTCTTGTCCCATCACTGGACACCACTGAAACCACAGTTTCTCCTCAAACTGCTGCCTGTGACAGTATGAACCCAATCACCTCATGGAGGTGACAACCTCCCAAGGGGAGAGCCTGCCCTGAACACCCACAGCAAACCTTCCAACCTCTACAGGTCACCACAACACCTCCAGTTCTTTAAATTGATCAGGTTTGCAGAGGAGAAGAAAAGACCAGCTCTGGTTGTACCTACACAGAGCTTCTGAGCAACATCTGAAGCAAAACCTGACCCCTCTTGACCAACACCTGTAGAAAAAGACAATGAATTCCATCTGTTTGTTTTTTTCCTTCACTTGAATCATGCTGCCCTTTATAGCTTGGATCCAAGAGACCTAAATGGTGTCTCAGTCCCTGAAAGGTCTGCTCCAATCAGCTCTCTAACAGCACATCAGTGCTGCATTAACTGAACACCCACTTCCAACCCAAGAGGAGGCATTCTCAGTCCTCTGGCATTTATCTACAAGGAGTAGTCAATCTTCAAACACAGAGTTAACCCCCTCCCAAACCCAAGCAGCAGCAGCAGCAGCACATCAGCTCCTTCCACCCCACAAAAGTGGCTCTGCTTGCTCCCAGTGGCAGAACACAAACCCTGCTTCATCCCAGAGGTCCTACACAAAGGGGTTACAGACATTGTACAGCAAATAACTGCGGTGTGACATTAGCAGGAGAGTGTCTGCACCAGAAATAAATATAACACCAGCTTGTTCCATTCTAGCAGCAGCTAGGGAGAGGAGAAACAAGCCAAAGTTCAAACCTCTCCCTCCCACCAAAGGCTCTGACAGGTTGGGGTTTCTCTGCCCTTGGCTGGAGATCTGCAGCTGGAAAGCAAACCAAGGCCTCCTACAAGTTAGAGACTAACCCTGGAGGAGCACACCAGGGAAGCACTGCCCTGCACATGCCCGTCCTAAAGCCCTGGCAAACACTCAGGAGGCCTTGTCAGAGGACACTGGGTCACAGAAAGCCTCACTCTTGACTGAATATGGTCATTCTGATGCAGAAGGAAGAAGTGCTGGGGACACTGACCTGCTTGAGCTGCTCGTCCAAGCGCCAGCTCTGGCGTCCAGACGGGGAACCAGCGGCATAGGCTTGCTTAGTAGTGTCTTTACCCTGCTCTTCCTTGCCCTGTTGTCCCCGTGGGTGCCCTGAAGCTGGCAGAGGGTTCGAGGTAGAGGCCACTCTTTGGTTGTGATGGGCAACTTTGGGAACATGAAAACATTTCAGAGCAGAGCAGCTTTCTTTTCCAGTTACGTCGGCGCCATCCTCGGGATCGCCACCTTCCAAACCCCCTTCTTCTTCCTCCTCCTCCTCCTCTTCTTCTTCCTCCTCCTCCTCCTCTTCATCCTCCTCCTCTTCTTCAGGCTCTGAATTCATACTGCTCTGATCAAAAGCCCTGGTAGCTCCTGCTGCAGGTGGGCCTCTGGTCAAGGGACCAACAGTGGAACCGCCCGAAGCCCTACCAGATGTGGCCGCCAGGACAGCCTGCTGCACTGCCAGCTGCTGCGTGTAGAGCAGCTGAGCTTCTCGCATCTGCCTCTGCTGTCTCTCCCTGGAATCCATCTGCAGAGGCGTCTGCTGCTTCTGCTGCTGCTTCTGCAGCTGCTCAACCACAGCTTCCAGCTTCATCCCGCAGTTTGCATGGCTGGGAGGTGAAAAAAAAACAAGAGGGGGGTGGAGGTGGTGGTGGTGCAGAGGTGGGGGTGGTTTGGATTCGACTTTTATCAGGCAGGGTTCAAGCCCCGACCTTGGGAGATTGGGGGAATCTGAAAGAGAGACAAATATTTGTCTGTATGAATATAAAATGCTTTCATCTTTTCCTCTTCCCCCCCCCTCTCCCCTCCCCAGGAAGAGGATAAATAGAGTGCAAAGCCAATACTCTTTCCTGTGCAGGAGACCGTGAAACAATCAGCTTCATGTTTAACAGCCTCAGGCTCAAACTTGCATTCAATTTTCAGACTGTTTAATTGTATTTTCGAGCTGAAAACAGTTTTGCTAGAACCTCAAGTTTCACAGGCACAACCTCTTCCCCCCCCCCCAAAAAAAAAAAAACCAAACAACTACAAAATGTCTTTTGTTCATTTTGGTTTTGAGGTCAGAATCCTTTCATTGCTCCTAAATAGTTCACAGAATCGCAGAGTCTTTTAGGTTGGAAAAGACCTTTAAGATCCTTGAGCCCAACTGTTAGCCCACCACCAAACCATCAGAGAATCANAGCTCCCTCAGCCTCTCCTCACAGGGCTGTGCTCCAGGCCCCTCCCCAGCCTTGCTGCCCTTCTCTCAACACCTTCCAGCACCTCAACAGCTCTCTGCAATGGAGGAGCCCACAACTGGACACAGCACTCAAGGTGTGGCCTGAGCAGTGCTGAGCACAGGGGCAGAAGAACCTCCCTTGTCCTGCTGCCCACACTGCTCCTGAGCCAGCCCAGGATGCCACTGGCTCTGCTGCCCACCTGGGCACACTGCTGCCTCCTCTTCAGTCTACTATCCACCAGTACCTTCAGGTCCCTTTCTTCCTGGCTGCCCTCCAGCCAATCATGTCCCTCAGCACCACATTTACATGGCTTTGAAATCCCTCCAGGGATGGGAACTCCACTATTGCACAGGACAGCCTGGTTTAGTGCTTGACAAACACTATGGAGAAGAAGTTGTTCCTTAAGTCCAACCTAAACCTCCACTGGTGCAACTTGAGACCGTATTTCTCTTGCGCTTTCGCTTGTAACTAGGGAGAAGAGCCCAACCTTCACTGAGCTCAAATCTTCTTTCAGGGAGTTGTAGAGAGCCAGGAGGTCTGCTGTCAGCCTCCTTTCCTCCAGACAAAACAACCCCAGTTTCATAGAATGGTTTAGGTTGGAAGGGACCTTAAAGATCATCCATTTCCAACCCCCTGCCACAGGCAGGGACAGCTTGCACTAGAAGGGGTCGCTCAGCTGGTCCTCGCGAGATTTGTGCTCTAGCATCCTTGCTCTTCTTTGGACAGGATCACAAGATGTTAGGGCTTGGAAGGGTCCCAAAGAGATCACTGAGTCCAACCAGAGCAGGATCATACAATCTAGCTCAGGGCACAAAGGAACACATCCAGACAGACCTTGGAAGGAGACTCCACAACCTCTCTGGGCAGCTTGTGCCAATGCTCTATGACCCTTACAGTGAATAAGTTCCCCCTTGCGTTGAGGTGGAACCTCCTGTGCTGCAGCTTACACCCATTGCTCCTTGCCCTATCCCAGGGAGCACAGCCTGATCCCCAGCCCCCAATCCTTTCCTTCTTTTTTGTTTGCCAGAGTTGGTTTGCTGCTTCTGCAAATACTTCCTTAAAAGGAGGCAGCTGGGATGAGCAGCTGGATCACTTTGGCCATTAAAAAACTGGGCAGGAATTTATCACACACCCCCCACCCCCCCCAGTTATCTCTAAATTCTTCCATCTTTTCACTACCTGCCTAAATTCTTCACACTTTACACATCTGCCTTAAGCAAAAAAAAGCCCAAACCACAAACCAACTATATTTAGCTGTTTGCTTCTTCCATGTTTTCACTACCTGCCTAAATTCTTTACACTTTATAGAATCATAGAATCAGGCAGGGTTGGAAGGGAGCACAAGGATCAGGCAGTCCCAGCCCCCCTGCCATGCCCAGGGACACCCTACCCTAGAGCAGCCTGACCACAGCCTCAGCCAGCCTGGCCTCAAACACCTCCAGCCATGGGGCCTCAACCACCTCCCTGGGCAACCCATTCCAGCCTCTCACCACTCTCCTGATCAATAACTTCCTCCTCACCTCCAGCCTCACTCTCCCCACCTCCACCTTTGCTCCATTCCC
>WAAF01006222.1:13528-28962 GCA_013400475.1 Tricholaema leucomelas | reverse complement strand
CTGCTGCAGCCCAGGCTCTGCTTGGCTTTCTGGGCTGCCTTTACACATCTGCCTTTAAAAAGCCAAACCACAAACCTACTATATTTAGCTATTTGGTTTTCTTTTACCCCAGGAGAGCGAGAAGAGAGTAAAACAAAGACCACAACAGCCTGCACATGGGCTGCTGAGCACCCAGCAACTCCTACACCTCTGCTTTCCAGCACATCTCAAACCTTACCAGGGGGCCTCCCTTCAATTTTCCCCACCTGAAGGACCCAAGAGCTTTCCTAGCTCTCCAGTTTGACCCACAGCAAGCTTGTGTTGAGCCAGCACCGACCTCCTCTTGTGCAAAGACCACCAGAGGCACAGCTCTGATGCTCTGATCTGCAGTGAATCCTAGAAAGAGGTCTACAGCTTTAATCCCCAGCCACTTAAAACATCAAGTTTGGACTCTGTGTGGCCAAAGTGAACCAGCTGACAAAGAGACCTTCTCCAACCTGGTTTCTTTCAGATGTAAAAAGATGCTTCAACGGATCCCACTCACTGCCCTTCAAGGTTCACCGATAGCAAAACACCATCAGCTTGGAGAAACAAAGGAACAGGCTAACAACAAACAAGCTCCAGAGTCTCCCGGCCACCTCCCACCACCCTGTTTACAACCAGCACTGTTCGATTTGAGCCAGGGGAGCTGGAATAAATAAAAGAGCCTCTTTTGCTAGCAGACACTTCCAAACAGACACAGCTCTGTCCTAAACCCACAAATAAACCTACCAGATGCAGCTTCTGAAAGTGAAAGCCAACTTCCAGCACCCTTAAGTGCCACTCCAAGTCCTTCCTCTCGGCTGCTCAGACCATGGATCTCCTACAAAGTGCCCACCAGCTCTGATGCCAAACTCCCTCCCCACTGTGAGCTCTTCCTCTGCACTAAGTAACAGCTCATCACCCAAATGAAAAGCCTGGCTGATGCCTTTTGGGTTTTTACCTTAGCTGGCTGCGGGGATGGCTGCAGCTCGCAAATGAAACGATATAAAGTGGATTAGTGGTTTGGATGTCAGGAGCAATAATGCATTACCTGGCAGCTGAAAAGAGCCTTAGATTCCTTCTGAAGGCACAATGCACCATCTGGCCTAGCTACACACACATGCAACACACAGAGGAAAAAGCAACAACGAATTGGTGCAGGGTGTTGCAAGAGAGTATCATAGAATCGAGCAGGTTGGAAGAGAGCTCCAAGCTCAGCCAGCCCAATCTAGCACCCAGCCCTGGACAATCATACAATCAAGCAGGTTGGAAGAGAGCTCCAAGCTCATCCAGCCCAACCTAGCACCCAGCCATGCCGAATCATAGAATCAAGCAGGTTGGAAGAGAGCTCCAAGCTCAGCCAGCCCAATCTAGCACCCAGCCCTGGCCAATCATACAATCAAGCAGGTTGGAAGAGAGCTCCAAGCTCAGCCAGCCCAACCTAGCACCCAGCCCTGCCCAATCATAGAATCAAGCAGGTTGGAAGAGAGCTCCNGCTGCAGGCTGCACACCCCCAGCTCACAGGATGTTTGGGGTTGGAAGGGTCCCAAAGAGATCATCGAGTCCAACCCCTCCTGCCAGAGCAGGTCAATGCTATCTAACACAGATCACACAGGAACACATCCAGACGGGCCTGAAAAGTCTCCAGAGAAGGAGACTCCACAACCTCCCTGGGGAGCCTGTTCCAGTGCTCTGGGACCCTTACAGTAAAGAAGTTCCCCCTTATGTTGAGAGGCTGAGGGAGCAAAAGAGGTTCTGCCTCCTCACAGGGCTGTGCTCCAGGCCCCTCCCTGGACACCTTCCAGCACCTCAACATCTCTCTGCAATGGAGGGGGCCCAGAAGAGGACACAGCACTCAAGGTGTGGCCTGAGCAGCGCTGAGCAGAGGTAAGGAGAACCTGCAGCCCCACGCCTCGCCCCAGTGTATTGTTGCACCCGAGGCGGGGTGAGATGTCAGCTCTGCTGCCTGGGGGACCTTCGGGAGGGGCGTGAAGGTAAGACACAGACACACACCCCCCTTCAGGTAGGATAATAAATGACCTGATACCGGGCTAAGACGCCGAGCAAACACACCTCAGGTGCAGCAACACCCTGGTATGCAGGGCCCCGGAGTACTTCCCGGAGGAGCTCAGCTACAATGGAGTGTGACAGGTTGCAGCACAAGGGCTGAGAGCTATCAAAGCCCCCTCCCCTCCTGCCTCCCACACCCTCCCCTCCTCCCGAAGACGT
Organism: Tricholaema leucomelas; assembly: GCA_013400475.1. NCBI lineage: Eukaryota > Metazoa > Chordata > Aves > Piciformes > Lybiidae > Tricholaema lacrymosa > Tricholaema leucomelas. Next base: position 26,733 of record WAAF01006222.1, on the reverse strand, counting down.
TTTGGATCCACCCTCCCTAGGAATCGATGCCAACCAACTTCGCCACCGCTTCCAAGGCGATGCCACCAAACGATTTTTGCCTCAGAGCAAATCCTTCCCTGGCAGTATCAGGGCCAGAGCTTAAGAGACACCAACCGTAACCAGGCTGATAACAAGAAACCACTCCAAGTTTTCACCCCCATTTTAAAACACAACTCCCCCCCCCCCGCCCCTACTCTCTGGCTTCCTTTTCGGTCTCTTTCTCTCGCTCCTAGGCGAGGCAGTGAAAAGGATTCAGTTTAACCTCCGGGTTCCTCACAAGCCAGGCTTTGTGTGGCTTCTTTTTAACCCCTGGGAGAGCACTTTAATTAATTAAGAAGCCCCTTGATTTGAATTTTTAACTAGCTCTGCCGGCAGCCTCCGTAGGTGAACGCCTGCCTCTGGGCTTGGGGTAAAAACAAAACCCAACCAAACCCAAGCTCTTCCAAAGCGGAAACCACCTGAAAGAGTTAAAAGGGTGAGAAAAGCAGCTGAAGCTCCCCAGCTCAAGTTGGGGTGAGGTCTCCCGGGGCGATAAACAATTACAACAACTCCCACGCCGCTCCGGTTTTACCGGAGACTTCNGGACCTACCCGACGAAGGACGGCGGCTGCACTTGGCGGCCAAGCGCCGCTCCCCCGGCCCCACCCGTCCGAGCAACCGGCGAGCTCCAGCCCACCTCCTCCCGCTGGTGCAGGCCGAGCCCCGGGACCGGTACTCCACACCCATTTCCTCGGTAGCGCCCCCTTCCTCCTCACCTCTTTCCTCTCTCCTCGACTCCCCCCCCGCCCCTCCGCCTCTCGGTATCACCCCACCCGTCCCGTAGCCACCCGAAATTCCCTTCCCCACCGCGGCGAAGGGGACCGTTACCTCCCGCGGGTCCCGGGAGCGGGTCACTGCCGGCCCGAGCGCGGCCGCCTCAGCTTCGTATGGCTCTTTCCTTCTTTTCCTCCTCCCCCCCCCCCTCCTCACCCCGTACCGCCCCTCTTCAGCCCGGCCGGAAACGGAGCGGCGGAGGCGGTGCCCAGTAACGGAAGCTCCCTCCCCACTTCCGGGTACGGCCCCGGCAACGGAAGCCGAGCGCGGGCGCCGCACACCCGGAAGCGGCTTCGGGAGGAGCAAGGAGGCGAGGCCGCGGATCGGCCTGTAGCCAATCACAGAGCGAGGCAGGGGGGCGGCTTCCGGTTCCGGCCGCTATAAAAGGCGGGGCGCGGGGCCGCGCCCGGCAGTCGTTGAAAAGGCAGCAGCGCGGAGGTAGCGGAGTCGCGCAGGTGAGGGTCGGTGTGGTGCTTGGTGCTGGAGTGAGGCGTCGGCATGGGGTCGTGGTTTGTCGAGCCTGGGAGGGAGGAGGAAGCCTGCTTTGCTTGGGGCTCGGGAGCCTTCTTTGATTGGAGCTCGCCTTTGTTCCCTCGGAGTCCCCACGGTAATGTGTTTGTGGCGGGGCAGCTCTGCTGGGCCTCTCCCCGGGGAGGGAGCGGGAAGGGGTCTGTGCTTGTCTTTGCTCTTTTTTTTCCCCCTTTCTCTGGGGTCTGCACGTAACGCGTGTGTGTTGTGGAAAGAAATAGACGCTGTGCCTCGTTAGTATCCCCTTTCCGCGGAGGAGCCTTCCTGAGGACCCTCTCTGGTGTTTCCAGTCAGGCACCGAGGCTTCTGTAGAACGAACATTGAAGCCTTCTCGACTCTCTTACGTGTCGTATTCTTCAGCGCTTCATGTTGAGGCTCTCTAACGTACTAAATCCTTTCGGGCCTGTAGTGCATGGCGGGGGGCAAGCGTTCGGGCTTCTTGATGTCTCTGCATCGGTTCCTCTGTAGAGCGACTCTAACATATTCACCTTCCCCCTCTCAGGCTCAGTCAACATGGCAGATGAGGAGATTGCCGCTCTGGTGGTGGACAACGGCTCCGGCATGTGCAAGGCAGGCTTTGCAGGAGATGATGCCCCCCGTGCTGTGTTTCCTTCCATCGTGGGGCGCCCACGACATCAGGGAGTGATGGTGGGCATGGGGCAGAAGGACAGCTATGTGGGGGACGAAGCCCAGAGCAAGAGGGGCATCCTCACCCTGAAGTACCCCATTGAGCATGGCATCGTCACCAACTGGGACGACATGGAGAAGATTTGGCACCACACCTTCTACAACGAGCTGCGTGTCGCCCCGGAGGAGCACCCGGTCCTGCTCACTGAGGCCCCCTTGAACCCCAAGGCCAATCGGGAGAAGATGACCCAGATCATGTTTGAAACCTTCAACACCCCAGCTATGTACGTAGCCATCCAGGCTGTGCTGTCCCTCTATGCCTCCGGCCGCACCACTGGCATTGTTATGGACTCTGGGGATGGTGTCACCCATACCGTGCCCATCTACGAAGGCTACGCTCTGCCCCACGCCATCCTGCGGCTGGACCTGGCCGGCCGCGACCTGACCGACTACCTCATGAAGATCCTCACGGAACGAGGCTACAGCTTCACCACCACGGCCGAGAGGGAGATCGTGCGAGACATCAAGGAGAAGCTCTGCTACGTCGCTCTGGACTTTGAGCAGGAGATGGCCACAGCAGCCTCTTCTTCCTCCCTGGAGAAGAGCTACGAGCTGCCCGACGGGCAGGTGATCACCATTGGCAACGAGCGTTTCCGATGCCCCGAGTCCATATTCCAGCCCTCCTTCCTGGGCATGGAGTCCTGCGGCATCCACGAGACCACCTTCAACTCCATCATGAAGTGCGACGTTGACATCAGGAAAGACCTGTACGCCAACACCGTGCTGTCCGGGGGCACCACCATGTACCCTGGCATTGCTGACAGGATGCAGAAGGAAATCACGGCCCTGGCACCCAGCACCATGAAGATCAAGATCATCGCCCCACCGGAGCGGAAATACTCCGTCTGGATCGGTGGCTCCATCCTGGCCTCTCTCTCCACCTTCCAGCAGATGTGGATCAGCAAGCAGGAGTACGACGAGTCCGGCCCTTCTATCGTCCATCGCAAGTGCTTCTAGAGGGACTGCTGGCGGTCACCTGAGGGCCATCCTCACCAGGACACGCGTAGGGAAAGCTTGCTCCTCACCCACTGTCCCAGAATCACTACTCGACTGTTACTTATTTGGTGTTTGAGCTCCTGATGTTCTAACTCATTGTCAAGATTCTCTGGTTAAGCGTCAGGTGAAAGCTTGCCGCAAAGAGGAGGCTTAGGAAGAGCAAGTGGCTGAGGTTGTGTTTTTAAGGTCCTGTTGGGAGGGAGCTCTCCTCTGGTTGCTTCTCCTGGCTCTGCGGGGCTGGGGAGCAGACAGGCTTGTTCGCTTCTAGGTAGCACTGGTAGGTTGACACTTGAAGTTTAGACTTGTCACTTTTTAGGCTTGACACAAGGTACTCCTTCGTCAGAAAACAAATAAACTTCTTCGTGCTGAACTGCTGTGAGATGGTTTTGCTTTCTTTCAGGGCGGGCCCTTCCCTCTCCTGCCTGCAAAGACTGCTCAAATAGATGTTTTTTTTGGACTCAAACCTGGCCTGTGTCGGAGCGTGGAGAAGGAGAATTTGGGGTAAATGCCTCACAAATGATGTGAAGGTACCTTTTAAAGCCGCTTTGAGCTGCGCAGACCATTTTGAGAGCTCTTGGGGAGGAAAGCTTGGCTGGTATGTGGCTCCTGCAGCCTTTCTGTACTTTGATGGTAACTTGGCTTTTTTTAGAACATAAACAACTCTTCTCGGAAGGAGTTGATGCCTTGGCACGGGTTCTGATGGCTGGAGGAGCAGCGGATTCCTTTTTTGGGAGAGACAAGATGAAGCAGCAGATAGGACCCTCCTCTCCCAACCCTTCCTGCTCTGGAAGGGTGTCTGTAGGAGCCCCCTTAGCTGCGGGGCGGGCTGGCAGCCCCTTAAACGAAATACCGCTAACGAAGAGGCGGCTAAACGTTCCCCCCACCACACACCACGGGCGAAGGAGAGTCACGCCTTTCCCCTCACATCCGCACTTAAACCCCCAGCCGGCCGCCTATTGGCTCGTCGCGCTTGCTGACAGCAGGGCTAGCCAATCGGAGGCGGCTGCTCCGGTACGTGTGTGTGTGGGCAGCCCTTCCTCCTTTGGCGGACTCTATTTCCCAGGGCGCACTGCGCGGCGGGACCAACCCTTTCCGCTTCCGGCGCACCCGGGGTGGGGGCTACGGCGGAGCCGAGCCGGGAGTCGCTACCGGGAGGTTTCCGTGCTCGGCAGCTGCGCGGCGGGAGCGGGGCTGGCGCTGCCGGCACCCCTCGCTCAGCATCCTGCTCTCTGCTCAGCATCCTGCTCTGCGCTCCGGCGTCTCCAGGTGGCGGAAAGCGCCTACGGCGAGGGACTTTTCCTCGGCCGAGCGTGGAGCCCGGCGTGGGTGTTTCTGCTTCTCCTCTACCTTCTTTCTGCCTTTCCTTTGGCTTCGGAGAATGGCTTCACGCTGAGGTAGGAGCCGTTCAAACCCGGCTGTGCTTTGGTCAGGCCTCCTGTGAGGTTAAAGCCGTCTGGTTAATGAGAGAGCGCTTCGCTTCGGTTTGTTTCCCCCCCCCACCCCGCCTCTTCCCTTTCCAGAGCTTTCCGGGGTCTTTTAGCTTCGACTTGGTTGCCATGGCCCTACCGGAGTGGCACATCGCTGTGAAGCTGGCAGACCAACCCCTGGCTCCCAAATCCATCTTGCGTTTGCCGGAGACGGAGCTGGGAGAATGCCCACTTGGTGGCTGCAGCATCTCCTACCTCAAGCAACTGATCACAGGCAGACTGCAGGAGTCTGTCCCAGACCCTGAGCTCATCGGTAGGTGCTCGCGTGGGTCGTGTGGAAGGTTTTACTACCTTCTTCCTCTCCCCTGATAGCTTCTTGGTGGTGCTGGCTGGGTGAGAAGACTTGGCACAGGCAGCTGGTGAAGTGTGCATGCTCGGCAGAGACTCATCCAGTTGTGGTGTTTGGCAAAGCCCTTTGAGGTAGCATCGTGGAATGGTTTAGGTTGGAAGGGATCCTCCAAGCTCAGCCAGTTCCAACTCCTCTGCCACAGGCGGGGACACCTCTCACTAGAACAGGTCACTGAAGGCCTCATCCAGCCTGGTCCTAAACATCACNTTTGCCAGTTCAAACCCATTCCTCCTCCTCCTCTCATCACCAGACCTTGTCAGTAGTCCCTCCCCAGCCTTCCTGTAGGCCTCCTTCAGATACTGGAAGGCCACTATAAGGTCTCCTTGAAGCCTTCTCCAGGCTGCAGAGCCTCAGCTCTTTTAGCCTGTTCTTACAGCAGAAGTCCTTCAGCCCTCTGAGCATCTTCATGGCCTCCTCTGGACTGGCTCCAGCAGTTCCATGTCCTTCTTGTCTAACCAAGGCTGGTTCTAAACCGTGGCCTTCAGCACCACAGCTCTGCCTCTTGGAAACACCTTCTGGGACAAGGATTCAGCCACCTCCTTGGGGAGCCTGTTCCAGTGCTTGAGAACCCTTTCAGTGAAGAAGCTTTCTTCTGATGTCCAACCTAAACCTCCCCTGGTGCAAATTGAGGCAGTTTCATCTTGTCCTTTGTTCCTAGGAAGAAATCCCAACACCCTACTGACTCCAACCTCCTTTCAGGGAGTTGTAGAAAGCAATGAAGTCTCCCCTCAGACTAAACCTCAGTGCCCTCAGCTGCTCCTCACCAACCCTGCTTTCCAGACCTTTCAACAGGTTCACTGAGGGACTGGCACAAGTCCAGAGAAGGGCAATGTCCATCTTGGAGTGAGGGCCCCCAAAAGTGACCCCAGTCCTCAAAGTGTGGCAGCACCAGCGCGGAGAACAGGACCACAATCCCTTCCCTGCTGCTGGCCTCACTCCTGCTGAGTCAGGCCAGGATGCTGTTGGCCTCCTTGGCCACCTGAGCACGCTGCTGGCTCATCATTGACCAGCTGTTGACTGCCACCTCCAGGTCTTTTCTCTGCTGGACAGCTTCCAGCCACTCTGCCCGGAGCATTCATGGGGTGGTTGTGACGCAAGTGCAGCACCCAGGCCTTGGCCTCGCTGGGATGAGGCCAGTGGGATGAGGTCCAAGTTTCTCTGTAGAGCCTCCCTGCTCTCCAGCAGATCCACACTCCCTCCCTGGAAGAGGTGTTTGTCTTGGGCTGTTTCTGTCCCCTAGATCTGATCTACTGTGGCCGTAAGCTGAGGGATGACCAGACCCTGGATTTTTATGGCATCCAGTCTGGCTCCACCGTCCACGTCCTGCGCAAGTCCTGGCCTGAGCCTGATCAGAAACCAGGTGAGGAGGAGGAGGCAGTGCAGGTCATCACTTAGGACTCCTTGGGATGTGCTTGAGGAAGAGCTTCTCTTGTGGCTTGTGTCCTGATGCGAGGTTTGGGGGAGGAACTGATTGATGGCTCTGGCAGCAGTCACTGGGCGTTGAGTTTCCTTGCTGATGGGAGAGCTAAGGAATGAGCTTTGGCATGCAGAGGGCAAAGAAGTGACTGTGACCAGTTTGAGGGTGTTGCCAGAGAACTGGGAGCAAAGGAGGTGGTTATTCTGCTGCAGGGGTGTGTCCCTGGTCTGCTGAGTTAGTTTGGAGCTGTGGCTTTAACACAGTTTGTCTACACCCAGGAGGATGTATCTCTCTGTTCACATCTGGGAGCTGAGAGCGCAGCTACTTCAGACGTTTCCAGCCATTAGTCCTGCCCTCTTTGGATGAGCTATATCTAGGGTGGGCATTAGAGCATCCCAGTGATAAGCAAAGCAGTTAGTGAAGCTGGCAGAGGGGCACCAACCTTCTGTCCTGATGTTGTTCCTCCCTCAGAGCCCGTGGACAAGGTGGCAGCAGTCCGGGAGTTCAGAGTCCTCCACACTGCCCTGCACAGCAGCCCTGCCTACAGAGATGCAGTGAGTGTGGGGGGGATGGCTCTGTGGTTGTCTGTCTGTCCTGTCTCTGGGAAGAGAGTCCCAAGTGGAGCCTTGCTGTGTGACACTTCTGATCTCTTCTGCTTTCCCTGGCAGGTCTTCAAAATGCTAGGGAACAAGGAGTCGCTGGATCAGATTATCATAGCTACTCCTGGCCTCAGCAGTGACCCTGTTGCTTTGGGTGAGTCACAGAACTGTCAGGGCTGGAAGGGACCCCAAGAATCAGCCAGTTCCAGCCCCCCTGCCATGGGGAGGGACACATCACACTAGATCAGGCTGCCCAGAGCTACATCCAGCCTGCCAGGGATGAGGCTTCCATCACCTCCCTGAGCAACCTGTGCCATTCTCATCACACTCATGATGAAGAACTTCTTCCTAATGTCTAATCTAAATCTGACCTTTACCTTGGATCCATCCCCTCCAGTCCTATCCCTACCTGACACCCTAAAATGTCCCTCCTCACCTTTCTTGTAGTCCCCTTCAGATACTTGAAGGCCACAAGAAGGTCACCTTGGAGCCCTCTCCAGACTGAATATCCTCAACTCTCTCAGCCTGTCCCTGTAGCAAAGCAGCTCCAGCCCTCTGCTTATCTTCATGACCCTTCTCTGGACACATTCCAGATCTTTCCTGTAACAGAGACCCCAGAACTGGACACAGTGCTCCAGGTGGGGTCTCTGAACCAGAGAGGAGCAGACAGTGCAGCATCACCTCCCTTGACCTGCTGCCCACACTTGGTGCAACCCAGGTTGGCTTTTTGGGCTGCAGGTGCACACTGCTGGCTCATGTTGAGCTTCTCATCCACTAGCAACCCCCAAGTCCCTTTCCTCAGGGCAGCTCTCAAGCCAGTCACTGCCCAGACTCTATCAGTGCTTGGGATTGCCCCAAGGCTGGTCCTAGTACTGATCCTTGAGGGACTCCACTTGTCACTGGCCTCCACTTGGACATGGACCTGCTGACAGCCACCCTTTGAGTGTCCAGATGGGATCCAGAGGATCCAAGGGAAAAACAAAGATACTTTGGATTTCATTCCTGGCACAGGGAAGGGGGACAAAGTGGCTTTTGGCCCCCTTTGTGGAGCATGAGAATCAATGCCTGCTCAGGCAGCAGTTGTGCTCCCATGGTAGTGTTGGGGATAGATTCCCCATGGAATGCTTTAGGCTGGAAAGGACCTCTTAAAAGTGGTCTAATCCAGCCTCACTGCAATCAGCAGGGACATCTGCAGCCAGAAAGGGTTGCTCAGAGGCCCAAACATCCCCTGGTTGCTCAGAGGCACCAACAAACCCTGCAGTGGTTCCAAGAATGGGACATCTCCCACCTCTGTGTCAAACATCTCCTTCTTTCCAGTCTGAATCTCCCTCTTTTAGTCCAAACCATCACCCCTTGTCCTGTCTCAACAGGCCCTACTCCAAAGTCTGTCCCCAGCTTTCTGACTGGCCCCTGTGAGCATTGAAAGGCCAACAGAAGGATGGAGCCTTCTCTAGGCTGAACAAGCCCAGCTCTTCCAGCCTGGTCTCACAGCAGAGGGCTTCCAGCCCTGCCAGCACTGCTGTGGCCTCCTCTGGCCCTGCTCCAACAAGTTCCTGTCTCTGCTGTGCTGAGGACTCCAGAGCTGGCCCCAGCACTGCAGGGGAGGTTTCAGCAGAGCACAGCAGAGGGGCAGAATCCCTTCCCTGCCCCTGCTGCCCACACTGCTGGGGATCAGCCCAGGGCAGGGGCTGGGCTGGCAGCATTTGATGCCAGCTCATGTCCAGCTTTTCACCTGCCCTGCACCTCGAAGCCTTTCTCTGCAGGGCTGCTCTCCAGGCCTTCATCCACAGCCTGGATTGCTACTGGGGACTACCTTGACCCAGTTGCAAGACTTTATACTTGGTCTTTTTGAACCTTCTGAGGTTCACCCAGACCTACTTCTCAGAGGAGTTGAGGAGCCCAGCAAACATGGGATGCTTTTCTCCTGCTACAAAGGTTCACAAAGAGGCTCATTAAATTCATCTTGCTGCTTCTGGCCCAGGGTTTTGCAGCTTGCTTGACACACTGAGGCAGGTAGAATGAGGGATGGAGTCGTCCCCACCCAACACCAGCCTTGACTGGAGCGATCCGAGTGCTGCATTTGATCGTGACCATGAGGTGGAGCTGTCAGTGCTGGGAAAGCCCCGAGCCTGGGGTGCGTGGCTGCGATCAAAAGTCTCTGCAGGAAGATGCAAATAGCCTCGCAAAGAACAATGAAGAAGTGTTTATGGTGGTGACTCAGTCCCTGAAAAAACAATTAACTCTTTTGGTGGTTTGTTTTTCCCATGGCTTCTTGTTTGACCGCCTCCTGTTCCTCATATCCTCTCTCACACTCCTCATGTTTCCTCTTCCCTCTCAGGAGTCCTGCAGGACAAAGATCTCTTCTCAGTCTTTGCAGACCCCAACATGCTGGACACGTAAGTTGAGGTCAGCTGGTGCAGTGACTGAGCAGTGCCTTTGTTGTAGGGACTGCTTCTCTCAGGGGGTGAGAGTTCTGCTCCTGCCTGCCAGGAAGGGGTACCCCAAGCTGGAGATTCAGGTGTGCAGGTCTCATCTGCCTCTTGAGCACAGCAGGTTGGCCCTCAATGACCACAGCTGCAAGGGATAAAATGACCCCTTCAGTGGCAATGATGCTGCAAGGAGGAGAGGAGAGGAAAGCTGTAACCCTTCAGTTGTTGGATGTTTTAGTCCTTGGCTGTGCTGAGGTCTGATTGAAGGGGCAGATGGGGAGAGGAGGAGAGGGCAAGGCAGGAGGGCAGTTAGTGTGCAGGGCCAGCTTGGAAGCAGGCCTGCAAGAGGACTTCTCTGATGCCCTGGGGCTGTAGGACCACTTCCACCTTCCCTTTCACACACACAGCCACATAGAATGGGCTGCTGGGTTGGAAGGGACCTGCAGAAGTCATCCCTTCAGGTGGGACACTTTCCTCAGCAGCTGGCACTTTGCCACCCATCTGACCCCCAGTGTAAAGGATACATGGCAGGACACCAGACCATCATCTCCTCCAGTGGTCTGTTCACATCTGGGGCTGGTTGCTCACAGCAGAGTTGCTCCTGAGAGAGCTTTAAGGATGGTTTCAAGGAAGAACGTGGAGAGATCACAGAATGGGCTGGATTGGAAGGGACCTCCAAAGGTCACCCAGTCCAACCCCTTCTGCAGTCAGCAGGGACATCCTCAACTAGATCAGGTTGCTCAGAGCTCTGTCAAGCCTTACCTTGAGTATCCCCAGGGCCCCAACCACCTCCCTGGGCAACCTGTTCCAGAGTTCCACCACCCTCGTGGTGCAGAACTGCAGATGTTTGTGGCTGGACAGACAGAGGCAGAGGTGTGTGGTGCAGGCTGTGCCCCAGCTGCTTTGCCAGCGTTGAGCTCTTTGTTTCCCAGTTGCCCTGTGCACATCATTCTTCTGCTCTCTCCCTGCAGGCTAATCCCAGCCCACCCTGCTCTGGTCAATGCCATTGTCCTGGTGCTGCACTCAGTGGCTGGCAGCACTCCCTTGCCAGCTCCTGAGACCTCCTCTCGTGCCATGTCCTCTGGCTCCTACCGTGACATGCCAGGTATGGGCAGCCACAGCCTCGCCCCTAGGCTGGCAGGAAAAGAGATTTGGGTTCCTCTGCTAGGGGGTTTGCTTAGAATCATAAAGGTTGGGAAGGACCTCCACAAGGTTGAGTTCAACCATTAACCCAACCCTGCCAAGACCACTGCTGGAATGTGTCCCTCAGCACCACCTCTGCCTGGCTCTTTATTCCTTCCACTGATGGGAGCTCCACCACCTCCTTGGGCAGGCTGTTCTGAGGGCTGTACCACCCTTTCAGGGAAGAAATTGGCCTGATGTCCCACCTAAACCTCCCTTGGGGCTACTTAAGTCTATTTCCTCCTGGTCCTTGGGAGAAGAGACCAACCCCCACCTCATTCCAACCTCCTGTTGGGAAGCTATAGAGAGCAATGAGGTCTTCACTCAGCCTCCTCTTCTCCAAGCTGTCCAACCCCAGCTCCCTCAGCCCCTTCCCCAGCTTTGTTGCCCTTCTCTGGACCTCCTCCAGCCCCACAATGTTGCTGCCCTGTTCTCCAGCCCCTTCCCCAGCTTTGTTGCCCTTCTCTGCACCTCCTCCAGTCCCTTAGTGTTGCTGCCCTGTTCTCCAGCCCCTTCCCCAGCTTTGTTGCCCTTCTCTGCACCTCCTCCAGAGGCTGTGGCCTCACCAGTGCTGAATACAGGGGCACAATCCCTGCCCTGCTCCTGCTGGCTACACATCCAGGCCAGGCTGCTGTTGGCTGCCTTAGCCACACACTGTCTCACTTGCAGCCCCTGTTTACCAACACCCTCAGGTCCTTTTTCCACTGGGCACTTTCCAGCCACAAAGGTTTTTCACTGTGAGACTCAACCTGGCCCACTTTAGCCTTGGGGCCATTCCCTGCCAGCTGTGTGTAATGCCTGTTGGTAGCAGAGTGCTGTGACCTCTGGTGCAAGTCTTGGTGGGTCTGGCCTGTCTTCTGCTGCACAGGAACCTGTTGGTGCTGAGGCTTCTGTCCTGACCTGGGGCTGTGCCTGGCTGAGGACTCTACAGACTTCTCACCTGCTTTTTCTCCATCTGTTTCTTCTCCTCCTTTCTTTTGCAGGTGGCTTTTTGTTTGAAGGTCTGTCTGATGATGAAGATGACTTCCACCAGGTAAGCAGCCAGGTTTGGTGGAACTGCTGCTTGGTGGGGGGGAGGAGGGGGTGAAGTGAGTTGAAACTTTCCTCTCTTCCTGGTTCTCTGTGCTCTGGTTCTTAGGGGTGTTGTGAAGCCAAACATCTTGATGCTTGGATGCTGTCCCTGTTAGGAAACATGGAAGTGTTGGTTCCCTGCCCTTCTTCTGCAATGAGAAGGAGGTTTTTTTCCTCTCCAAATTTCAGAAGAGAAATTGCAGATCTAGGCCCCCCAAAAAAGCCTGTCAACAGCCAGTTGTTCTGTTACAGGCTAATAACACTTGGTTCCATGCAAAGATTTACTGCCAGCTTCTGTGGCTTTGGAAGAGCTGAGGCTGTGGTGGGGGGGGGGAAAGGCATCTCCTCTCCTGTTTATGTCCTAAAACCTCCATCCCTGTGAGCTGGGAGAGTTGTAAGGTAAAGGATCCCTGGGAATGAGCAAGTGAGTCAGATTGTACTGGCATGTGGATACCAACATCCATGTGCAGGAGAACAGGGCAGGGCTTGACCCTGCTGGAATGCAGCTCAGTCCACAGAGTGCTGGTGGACAACAAAGGTCATCAGGAGTCAGCAATGTGGCCAAGAAGGTCAGTGGGGTCCTGATGTGCACTAAGAAGAGTGTGACCAGCAGGACTAGAGAGATTCTTCTCTCCCTCTGCTCTGCCCTGGTGAGGCCATCTCTGCAGTACTGTGTCCAGTTCTGGGCTCACCAGTTCAAGAGAGACAGGGAACTGATGGAGAGAGTCCAGGGGAGGCTACAAAGGTGCTGAGGGGCCTGGAGCATCTGTGAGGAGCAAAGGCTGAGAGCCCTGGGGCTGGTGAGCCTGGAGAAGAGCAGCCCCAGAGGGGATCTGAGCACTGCTCAGCAAGAGCTAAAGGCTGGGGGCAGGGGATGGCTCCTGACTCTCGTCAGCGGTGCCCAGGGACTGGACAAGGAGCAGTGGGCACAAACTAGAATCCAGAAGGTTCCATCTGAAGAGGATGAGAAACTTGTTTGGTGTGAAGGTGCTGGAGGCCTGGAGCAGGCTGCCCAGAGAGGTTGTGGAGTCTCCTCCTCTGGAGAGCTTCCAACCCCACCTGAACATTGTGATGCTGACCAAGCTGCTGTGGGTGCCCCTGCTTGGGTTGGAGGGGGTGATCTCCACAGGTCCTTTCCATCCCCCAGCATGCTGAGGGTGCTTGTTCCTTTCCTCCCTGCAGAGCACAAGGTCCACACCATCCAGCAGCACCTCTGGCTCCAGGCCAGCCTCCCTTGGCTACGCAGGGGCAGCCGGACCCCGACCCATCACCCAGAGCGAGCTGGCGACGGCGCTGGCGCTGGCGAGCACCCCGGAGAGCAGCTCCCACACACCCACCCCTGGCACCCAGGTACAGAGCAGCAGCTGGGGACATCCTCCCAGGCTGTAAAACCAGCTCTGGTAGCACTCCTCTTCAATGTCTTTATTGGTGATCTGGAGCAGGGGATTGAGTCCAGCAGCAGTGAGTTTGCAGATGACACCAAGCTAGGAGCAGCTGTGGAGCTGTTGGAGGGTAGCAGAGCCCTGCAGAGGGACCTGGCCAGGCTGGATGGGTGGGCAGAGGCCAAGGGGATGAGACTGAACAAGGCCAAGGGCAGGGTTCTGCACTTTGGCCACAGCAACCCCA
>WAAF01006221.1:1188-18897 GCA_013400475.1 Tricholaema leucomelas | reverse complement strand
TATTCCAATTTGCCTCAAACTAGCACAGTAGCACTAGCAAATAGCTGTTCTGTGCAAAGAGAGATGTAATTTTAACACACTGATACAGTGTAAAAGAATAACAGGCCTGGTATGCTAGCAGAAGCCTTGAGAAGAGTTACAAAAGATGCAGTGTGGAGGCGTATGGGCACAGAATAGGAAGATCTGAGACATAGGCTGCTTCTGAAGGTCCCACCAATGACTAGTTAAAGAAATGCAGACCTGGAATTAGGTAGAGCTCTTTGCAGGAGCAGCAAAGCAAAAAAACTTACTAGTATTCCACATACATAAAACCTAAATGTATAATAATCTCAGATGTAATACAGAGTTGCAGATCAGAGAATAAAGAACAAAGTGTAAAAGTATAACAGAAAACATGTATGTGAAGAAAAGTAGGGGGAAAATAAGGAGAAGAATAATAGGAAGAATAAATAAACAGTGCATGCTTTTCTCTTTATAGCAACATCCTTCTTCCCTTTTTTATTGTTTGGGTTTTGTTTGTTTGTTTATAATAATTACACCTGGAATGGTAATAATTCCTTGATTTACCTACAAAGATTTTGTATACACTATTCATACATCCTTATCCTTACATGTAAGGTGTATTTACTCTTTTTCATATAGTATACTGAGCATAGCATGGCTATTGTCTTGCCTAGAAATAGCTACTTGTGACCTCAACTATGTGGCAAAGAAATAGCCGTGCAGAGGCTCCCTGTGCATGGAACTCCAAAACTAATTTATTAGTTGCAAGAGAGAAGATCTTTAGTCTGTTGATGGCTGACATATGCAACTTTGAATTGCTTGTGCAACAATAGAGGCAGCAATTTTATATTGGTTCAAAATTATAGCAGTGCAACTGCTCATATGACTGTGCCTAATTTCCACTAGAGCTTTTTTCCCCTATAAAGCATTATGCAGGAGGACTTCCAGTGACACACAAAGTATCGATGAGAGTGTCTCTTTGGCACGGGCTCTACCTAACTCAGTTCTCCATTTAGTTGCCAGTGAATTCTGAATTCTGTCTTCCCAGTGCTACATATTTCTGCACAAGTTTTTGAAGCATCAGGGATTTAGTCCTTAGATTTCCATTAAAGGTAATAGTTGTTATATGCTTAAAACATGGCATGAAAAATACAAAGCAAAGTGAAGATGTCTGTCATTCTAAGCATTACATTTACTTACTTTTTTAATAAAATGTATTCATACAGAGCTAGAAAAACACAGAGTAGTACTATTTCTTTTATGGATTGCTGACAAAATAGAGGCTTTTAATACTTGTGGTCTACCTTAATGGCACGTGCTTCTGTAGAACATCTGAAAAAAAGTTGGTCTTCATGGTATTTCCAGTATGAGATGCTAATGAAAAACAAGAAAACTATTCCTGCAAAACTTGGGAAATAACTGCCTGTACAATAGATATATTCCTGCCGGACACAGAGACTCATTAAATCAAGACTTCCTGGTGCTGGCTGCTGTAAAGAAGAGTAAAAGAGTCTTGCTTCTTCTAAGGGGGATGACTTGGACATCAAAGATATGTGTGAGGGAAGATAAGGCACTGAAGCGATATTCATGGAGGTTCTCAAGACATGCATTAACTTTAGAGAGCCCCACATGCTTGTATCTTTTCTTCTGAAAGCTTTTATTTTGTTCTTTAGCTAAGGCAAAGGAGAATCCCAGGAATATATCTTCAAAGTCTAAGGAAAACTAATTTTCAACACATTTGTAGCCTTTTTTTTTTTTTTTAATCACTTCCCAGGAAAAAAAAACTTTTATAGTGGGATTTTTGTAGCATGAGCACTTGCAAAAGCTGTGATCCATTTATTTCTCACAAAAGAAAATGAAAAGTTTGGTCATNTAATAATAATAATAATAATAATAATTTTTAAATCTGAACTAGTCAAAATCATGATTTAGAATCAGATGTAAGATCTGATACATATATTCTCGTTGCATGGCTACAGAAGTTCTCCAGGAGAAAACAGAAAGCATGACAAGATAAATGGAGTACTTGTCTAATTAATCTTTGGCATTCATGCCACCCCAAGTATTCAAAAGATTTGTTAAAATAAAACTTTGCAATATGATTTCTGAGGGATAAGGGGCAGAAGAAGCAGAGTTCATGAGCCTATTATGTTACAGAAGCAACAGTGTTAGGCTGAAAAACGGCATCATGAGTTGTTCTCTACTGCTCCCTTCGGTTGATACCAAGAACTGTGGCTCCAAAGAAAACAGGTTGTAACTGGCAGAGGGAGAACGACTGAAATGTGGATGCATAAAGGACGAAATGTGAAAGATAACAAAACTTCCAGAAAACCCTAAGGCATTACTTGCCCTTGGAAATAAATTATCCCAATGGGAGATGACATTCAAACCCATTGAAGCAGAACCTGTTTCAAGACTAAACCTGACCACACCCTCACACATCCTTAATGTCTGATTGATGAACCATGATAGACATACATCAGGTCAGTGACTCCAACACTGGCAGATGGAGATTTTTTTTTAACAGAACTCCCTGAACAACGGTATGCCTGTGGTAAGTGCCACAGAAAGGATTACATCTAGCCAAATGCAATTGGACAGGAAGAGTGGTAGGAATTTGCTTTAGGAGACTGACTCATTTATTCAGGAGAAGGAAATTACTATAATCTGGGGTGGTTTTGCTTCAGTGGCATGAGTTTGAATTTTTTGTTTTATTGGTGGTGGTTGTTGGTTTGGGTTTTTTTGTTTTGTTTTGTTTTGGGTTGATTTGTTTTTTATTTAGTATCCATAGATATTCTAAGACTTACTTGTGTATAGGGCAAATCTATTTCTGTAATTGGAACCTGTGAAATAAGCAAGTATATGATGGGGCAGAAGAGAAGAAAAACAAATTCAGGGGAATTAGTTGCTCATGGGAACTCTGGAGTTTATGGTTAAGTGGAATTTTTAATGCCCACCCTGATATGCAGCCAGAGGCCCTGGACATGTTTTGGCATGCTTCTGTGCTGGCAGCTGTGAAGGATTATCTTGGAGAAAATAAGGTTATAGTGTGTGCAGGTAATTGCAGAATGCATATATGTGAAACAGAAAATTGTTAAGGGGCTGCAGCAAGAGCCAAATCTTCCCCATTACATTTTACAGGTTTGCAGGGCTTTTTGGAGGTTTTGTTTGGAATTAAAAAAAAAAAAAAAAGACTAGTTACTCATCTCAGCATCAGGGCATGCAAGAGGTGTTTGCACCGTTCTCCCTATTCCAGCATTCTGATTCCCTACCACTGAGTCAATTGCTCATTCAATTTTTCTAACCAGCAGCAATAGTCAGGTGTATCAACACATACCCAGTAACAAGCCACAGGGTCTGGGGGCGTCCTCCAATGCCATATTGCAACAATATGTCATCACTACACACACTTTGTTAACATGCAAAGCTTTATTATGACTTTTAACCTTCCACCATTCATCACCTTTGTGAAGGCATGAGAAGAAGCACACAGGTGTTGGGGCAACTGCATATTGACTTTGCAACAAAGTTCAACAGCACCATTGAAAGCAAAGGGCAGGGGGCTGAGACTGGATATAGGAAGGACAGTGTTTGGCTGAGGTGCCAGCAAGGATATAGGTCAAGTGACTGTGGGATGCCACAACTGAATCTAGCAGGTATAACCAGTCTCATCTGCTTTTGGAGAAAGCATGCCAAGGCTTCTTGAATTCAACTCCTCTTTCCACTGTGAGTGCAGAGTCTTTGAACTAAAGTTCAGCCTCAGTCTCAAAATATCTCAGGGTCTGTGATGGTAGCACTTCTGAACTTCTTTTAAAAAACAGCTTTTAGTTTGTAAAGGCAGATCAGGCAGCTGGCTGCAGGGTGCCCTAGGAGGTTCAGTGTTTGGTATCAGGAGGTGCAGTGTTTGGTATCACTTTGCCCAGCAAAGCTACTAAAGCCCTAAACTGTCTAAACAGTTCATTTTATAAACACTATTTAGATTTCAAAAGGCTTTCCTGATTTGTTTGAGAAATCACACAGTGAGAAAAAAAAATACAGAAAACAGCTGTTCCCTTGATTTGGTAGGTCTCTGGCTGCAGCAGCGTTGCTGTTAGAAGATATCCTCAGTAAATCTATGGATAAAGTCTTGCCTGAAGTGAGATAAGGCAAACAGAAAGACTTACAAACTCCTGTTTCCACACACCCTGGTGTTGCAAAGCTTTAAAAGCCCTGGGCTACTAAACTAGTGTTTTACTTCACTGTAATGCAGAGCCTTTAAGATGCTGAGAGCCATTAGAGGCAAATGACTACCTAGGTGCAGTTGTGTCAATAAAGTTCTATTGGTTCACTCACTACAAAATTTGAATCCCCAAGTTGCTGAAAGCACTCTGAAGAAGACTGTCATGAGATGCTGCTGCTAATACAGCAGGAAGAACTACAGGAATGCACTCTCCAGAGTATCTGTATAACCAGAACAGAGAACCCTGTGTAACTCTGGGTGAAAGTACAGAGCGTTTAAGAGACTGAAGAGAAGCTGATAAGCATTTAGTGAGATTTTCCATAACAATGAAATCCCTTTTAAAGTTTAGCCGTTCCATTCCTGGAAACTTTCTAACATTTGCACCTAAGAACTAGGCTGTCATTCCAAAATTATGCCAGCATTTTTCAGAACCCATCTGTCCTTTGCCTCCTGTAGCATATATTACCTTGCAAACCAGATGCCTTTTTTGGTTGTCTAATGCTGAAAACAGAATTTTGCATTTTCCTATTTTGGTGACTCAAGACAGGAAGATCTGGTTCTGCCATGTGACCTCTCTGAGCACTTGTAATAATGAAAGAGTTCTCCACTGGGGTTACTTCAGTTCAGAGCCATTATACAGATGTAGCGTGCTGCTTTATCACCCACCAAATGCACACACTTCTAGGTTGAAATGGAGGAAGTGTTTTAACAGCACAGCACAGAGGATACCTGAGAAGTGAAGATATCTCAGCTTAAAAAAAAAGAGGAATAGCCTAAGTGTGTGAGAGGGCAGCACATACTTTCTGCAACAGTCTGCCAGCCGTGGCTATAGCCAGAACTCATAAGCTCAATGTCAATTTAAAAGCAGCTAGCATTTGTGGGGTTTGCTGAGGAAGGATCAGAAAAGGCTAAGCCAGTTCACTAAGAACAGGAAATGTAGGTGCAAATGAGAGCTCCTGGTCTTCTGAGAAGAAAAGATGTAAAATGCAGAAAACATTTCTAGCAGAACATGTTAGATTGGTGAGAAGAAGTATGGAAGTACAGCTTCTAGTGCAGTAGGCATGTGAAGGTCAGGGAACAGGAGAATTCTCCATGTGCAGTGATCCTTCCTATAACACTTTTTGTGACTGTCTGACAGGGCCGTCTGGTAAGCACTGAAGACAACCTAACAGAGCAGCTGTAATTATGGTACAAACATTTCAAGGAAAAGACAGAGACTTGTTTCTTTTACTTGTTTCCTGGATCACACTTAAGTGAGCAGACATCTGGGACAAGCCATGTTTGAGCAACAGAGACATTTTTCTTACCATCTTCACTGACATCTACTTTAGTTTGGCCACTTGCCTTCCAGTCTCCTCCCTATTAAGTACTATGGTAGTTGCCCATGCAGCTGTAGGATGAGGAACACTGCATGTTTGGGGTTTTTTTTTAAAGAAGCAGATGCCTCTAAGCGATATTTAGTCAATAGGCATCATAAATCCCAACCTCTTCTACCCTGAACTCACTTGGGATGGGACGATTGTTTCAGCACAGATAGACTGGGAGTGGGATGAAAAAAATGAAGTACAGGTACTCACCAGACTCCACCTATTTATATCAGACTCCATCTGTTCATAACAGAACAAAGTAGCTGTTTTGCATCTGTTCTCTAGAATGGAACTTCTCCAGCAGCAGTTCAGTAGGGATGCATGTTAAGCTGAAAATCTCATGGCAGCAAGTTCCCTCTACTGAGCTGAATGAGGTATGGGTTTGGAATCTGACTCATTTTTTTGAAAACATAAAAGTCAAGGGATCCGTGTAAGTTCTAGGACATGAAAGATGACCATTAAAGAAACGCACTGGCCTGCTAAGCCACTGTAGACTTGTCATGACTCTAGAGGTACATTTCCCTCAATAAAAGGGAGACTGGGTGAGAGAGAAGCAGTAAAGAGGAGGGACATATCTTCCCTGAGGTATGAATGATGCTCAATTTCATCTAGTATGTTTAGGGGGAAATGCTTGAAGGTGAATGATACAGTATTGCTGTATACAATCATGGTGTGAGATTATAGCCCCTTCCTCATGTTTGCTATCTGTACAAGAGATAATGATTTGTAAGAACTTAACCAAAGCACATGCAGCAGATGCATGACTCACCCCGTTTTTGCTACAGAATTAGTTCTGTGTCTGTCTTGTGTCAGCCTGTTCTGTGAAACCACTTCCTTAAATTACTTTGTCGAGATGTCATGGCTTAATCACTTGGTGTTGAAACCAATCTGGGGTTACAGTAAGTCATTCACCTTGTGTTTGAAGGCAGGCTGTGTGTTCAGAGTAAATTAGAGGACAAATTTCAGCCTAGCATCCATATGACTTCATCAAGAATAATGTGATGTGCTGTGGAATACATTTACATCATGCAGGACAGATTTGTTTAACAGCTCAGCATTAAAAAGACCCAGAG
The DNA here is from genome assembly GCA_013400475.1 of Tricholaema leucomelas. Taxonomy (NCBI): domain Eukaryota; kingdom Metazoa; phylum Chordata; class Aves; order Piciformes; family Lybiidae; genus Tricholaema lacrymosa; species Tricholaema leucomelas. The sequence goes on along the minus strand of WAAF01006221.1, from coordinate 12,235 downwards.
AAATTAAACTGTCAGATTTCCCATTGATCTCAATCCCAACTGAGCAACATGCACTGCACGGTTAGGAGAATATGAAAAGAGATGCACCCTCTCTCCTTCTCATGATGCAGTGAGGGAGATGAGGATATAGACCTTAAGTCTACTACTTTTAAGCTGCTAGGTAAGAGTCAAGGCCTGACTCTTCTTTTCATTAGGGATTGCCTTGCATACTTACTGACCTTCCTTTCTCACACTTTTTCTTCTGTGACTGCCAGGCTCAGCTATCAATGTGAAGTAGGCAGGCATGTGGGTGTCGGTAATTTTTATTTTCGAGGAGCCTTCCAAACACCAGACCTCTAAAGAGGATTTTGTGGAAAAAAAACCCACAAAACTAAGCAAACCACCTGTGGTGCAATGGGATTTGCAAGCACTGTGAAAGACCAGGATGGGAGAGGATGAAAAGCTCTTGAGGGTACTCAGGCAGTCTGTGACCCTCTGTACCCGGATGGCTTAATTAGCTGTGTGCTACAAAAGACTACTTGGAGATGGCAGGAGAAGTTCACAGTTGGGAAGGAAGGGGCAAGAAGAGTTGTTTCCTGAGTAGCACGAGAACAGTGAAAGAGTCCTCAGATTCTAAGGATCAGAAGCACAGCTCTGGACTGAAGTTATTAGGAGTGTGTGAAGCAGGATGAGGCAGTATCAGAATCTGCTGAAGGCAACTGAACTACAGGTTTAATGAGTTAGAGCAAATCATCTTTGCTTGTGTGGCTAGACAGCAGGAAGAACTAGTGGCCTGTGAGGCATCTGGTCTTGCAACAGCTGTGGGCAGCACATGACAGGCCTAGTAAAAAGCACATAAAATAATCCTCTGTGAATTGTAGGATTTTCAAGAGCTTCCCTCAGGTACGAAAGTCAGCAAGGCTTCTAGCCTAACTGGACAGCTCGAGAGTTCCCCTGAAATCTGAGGCTCCACATCTTTGTAAATTACCCTGTGACTTTCTGTTTCAGTCCTACTAGAAAAGGCCCCAAATTAGCCCATACATATGGAAAACAATGGCCTTCAGGTTCTCTAGGTCATTCATGTTTATAAATATGTGAAGGGCAAGTGTCAGGGGGGTGAAGCCAGGCTCTTCTCAGTGATGTCCAATGCAGGATAAGGAGCAACAGGTGCAAGCTGGAGCATAGGAGGCTCCACATAAACATCAGGGGAAACTTCTTCTCTGTGAGCATGACAGAACACTGAAACAGGCTGCCCAGGGAGGTTGTGGAGTCTTCTTCACCGGAGACATTCAAAAGCTGCCTGGGTGCATTCTTGTATGACCTGCTCTAGGTGGTCATGCTCTAGCAGGGGGCTTGGAGTAGATGATCTTTTGAGGGTCCTTCCAACCCCTAACATTCTGTGATTCTGTGACAACTCTATTAGGCTGAACAGGCTAGCTAGGTGAGTGTGCACTCAATAGGAAAACTAATTTTTGTAAGAATTCAAGTGTCTCAGCACAGATATTGCACTTTCAGGCACAAAAAGTGGGCAGAAAGGCAATGTTTAATCCTTGAAAAAGTGGTTATTTATCGGAATATATTGCTTACATCACCCTTCATGGCAGTAAGGAAGATACATGCTGACTCCATTTTGTCCCTCTCAGAATAGTTATGGAAAGTCTGTAACAGTGAGAGAAGTCATAGCAGGAAGAATTTTGTCAGAAAACAAAACCAGCAGCATGACACTTAAGAAGTTGCAGTCAAACATGATCCATCTTAAGATCATGGAAACAACGGTCTGCTTAAACTAGTTTTATTTAATGGAGGGTCTGATTTTATTGGAGGAGGCCAGGTCAGGCTTTTGCTGTGTAACTGGGATAGCAGGTCCTAAACCATAAAGCTGAGGTGCAATTTCACTTTCAGATTTTCAGCAGTAATGTAGGCCAGATCAACTCCTCTCTTACTGACTCTGGTGAAAATTTAACCATGGATTCAGGAAGCAAAGCAAGCTGAACGCTTGGAGAAGTGTCTGCCCAACTTCTGTGCAAACCCAGCACCAAATCAATGCCCTGAAATGAAATGCTAAAATGTCTGCAATTTACCACTGCAGACTGAACTTAATCTCAGCTGCTTCAGTGTTAGCAAAAGGGATTGCAAACACTTTTCATCCAGAACTTATTTTCAAATTACACTGTGAGGATTCCAGCATTTCTGAGAGTGTTGTAGAACAGAAAGGCTATGCTTTCAGGAATGTTCAACTGCACGGACAGACATGAGGGGTTTTGAAATTATACATTCTTCCCTGCACACTCTGAAGGTTCATACCAACTTTATCTTTCCTTCTCCATTCAAATACTCTTGCAGCCTTTTTGTGCTATCCTCTGAGGCAGTAGTGTTCTGTTTCAGCAAGTTCAGGTTGTGGGAGAGCAGTATGTCCTGCAGACTTAAATGCATTTTTCTTCTTTAGGACTGGGCCATATAGTATCTGGAACAATTGTTTCTGACTTGAGGCATCTGCAGAGAAGATTAGCAGATCTAGGAAAAGATTACTGTAGATTAGTTTTCATTAAAGAATAAACAAGGGGATGACAGTCTTGGAGAAAAGAAGACAGTCTCTCTCCATTTATAACAGGAAAAGGAATAAATTCACATAGTTGAAATGTAAGTTTAGAAACCTAGTGTATAAAACAAAGGCACCATGTTTTCCCTGTCATCACAACTACTGCAGTTTAACACAATTCAATCTGGTGATGCCCTCGTATTCATTGAAATGTGTGTATTAGGATTAAATCTGCCCAACTATCTCCAGAAGGTGGAAGTGGTGATACAGGATAACCCACTGAAGTTTTCACTCTTTTGTACAGCTGTAAACCAACTGCAGACCTCTTGGCACTGCAGTTTTGTTTGGTTATAATAATTACTATCCTCTGCCTTTGGATATATTCGAAGCTAAAAAAAAAAAAAGAATATTAAATGCCAGTGCTCTTTGCGCTCAATAAACTGTAGTACACTTTGAAGCTTGCAAGAGCTGCAATAAATTATTCACAGTTAATAGGAATTAAATTCCGGAGGAGGGAGAGGATATGAACAGAGACTGCGAAATGCTTCAAGCCTCTGTATTACAGCATCTGTGCTGTGCCGTTCTTAACATGAACCACCCCTCCTCCTGCTTCACACTACAAAGGCCCCCTACAGCGCCGTGCGAGAGGAAGAAGCTAAAACGCCGGTTTCTTTGTGCGAAGGGGAAAAGCCAAAAAAGCTGGATTCTTGTTTTCCCTGTGGGACCTTGAGGCTCCCTATGCAGCTGTTTGCAGAACAGACAGCTTGCCAGCTCCAGCGCTCGAACCCTGCCTCAGACGCGACGCTGTTCGCTATAGCCAGTCACACTTTGCCCTGCTGCGGTACACCAGCTGGTCCTGGGCACCACTCTCCCCAGAACAGTTTTCAGCCCATAACCACTGTCCACAGGAAAGCTGCTTAGGACTATGAGCTCTAGCACCAAAGAAGCTGACATATTAAAAATCAAATCTATACAGAATAAATATATACGTAGATGAGAGCTGATGAGTCGTTTGCACATGCCACAAACAGTAACACAAAAGTCTGAGCATGGCTGAGTTAGTAACCGTGTGAATTTCCCCACCACCTCCAAGAACATGAACATAATCTGAAGTGAAGCCGTTTGTCTTCTTGTCTGTGTCCTCAGAGGTGAAAAATCTGTTATAACACCGGTGTATTTAGTAAAGTTACTAAACACAGCTATAGCACTAGTAATAAAAGTCTGCAGTAATTGAGTCATAAAGGAAAGGAAGCAGCAGCTTGTGCCAGCCACGGCCCTTGTGATCCTTGTGATCTGGAAGGCTGGGTTTGTTGGGTTTTTTTGATGGCAGCACAGCATGCGACTTCAGAACGATTGATGTCTGTGAGGTATGGGGCAACCTCAAATACTTCTGCAGCGGTGTCAGCCCCAGCGCTTCCCAGGTGGAGCGCTTTTGGCATGAAGTCTGAAGAGGTACAGCTGTTGTGCTGCTTTCCTCTGTGTGTGCGCGGGGAGGTGGTCAATGTTCGTACTCGCCGCCGTGAGAGCGCGCCTAGCCGCGGAGGCGGCCAGCGGACACGGCCGGGGCATAAGGCAAGGAAAGGGGCCAGGCCGGGGACCCCAGCATCCCCCCAGCATCCCCCCAGCCCCCGCTCTCCAGCACTTCACCGTGGAGACGTTTCGAGGAGAGTGGATATCGGGGGTAAAGCGACACTGGCTCCTTTGTACTACGTTACCAGTGCCTCCGGTACCGTTGTCCTGCTACCCCAAGCCCTGCTCGTGTTCTGCCTCTCTTCGCGAGCCTCAGCAGCCCTGCCTAGCCCCAAGACCTCCCGCATTTCCTGCTCCACCGAGCCGAACAACCTCCCCCACGCACCCGGTGCCGTGGCAGGCTGGGGAAGCTCTTCCGCGCATGCGCGGGCCCCCTCCGCGTCTCCCAAGGGCACTGACACGGAGTTGCTCTTCACCTACTTGGCGGCGGCGCGGCGCGGCGGGGTAACTGTCGGTCAGGCAGCGGTGCTCGGCGCGCCTGCGCGGGCTCCGCGGCTCGCCACCCTTGTCCAGCTGGCGGGCGACGTCGACACCTTGGGCCAGGTCCCCGAGTTCACACCGTTCCCCGAATAAATGCACCCCCACCCCTGAGACCTGACTGGTGGCTAGCAGTTCAGCCTTCCCCGGGTAAGGGGAAGGAATAGGAGAGACGAGCCTGGCAGGTGCTAGGGGGGCGCGTATCCTCGGCTGCCGCGAAAGTCGGGGTGTGCTATATTTGTCGATTAAGCTCCCCCTCCCCTTCCACCACCACTTATTTTGCAGCCGAAAGGTTATGCGCTTGCAAGGACTTACACTGTAGATAGCCCAGTGCTTGCTCATTCCCAACACTGGCAAGGAACGAGCGTGTTTTCGCTTCGAGCCGAGGGTGACTGTGCGCGGGGTTACTGCCGGTCACTGCTGCAGGGCGTGCACACGCGGGCGCCGCTTGCTTTCCATTCCTTTAGAGGGAAGCGTGGGGCTTTTCTGTTCCTCCGATCGTTTAAAGTAGACTTCTGGTTTCCCTATTAATGCTGCCGGCAAAATGGTAGCTCAAGCTCATACTGTTCCACGTCTGCTCTACAGAGCAATTTTGAGCAGACCAGGTGGTAGCCTGCGTGAATGACTCTACTGTTGCACGCAGAGCTTATACCAATACTGATTTCAGTGTGAAAGGATTACTTCTAGTGAGAATTTTGATCTTGGATCAAGAATAAATGCTCAAGAGACTTGTGAAAGCCCAACACCAAACCATTCTTTCAAAGCTGATGATATATGATGGAAAAAAAAAAAAAAGAGTTTAAAATAAATGAGCAATTATGTAGTCATTTCTAGAAGTAAATTGAAATGCCTGCTCACTCTGGGAGAGAAGGGTATCTCTAGAGTGTTAAAAGCAGTGGTGAGGTGTGCTCAGCAGTCTTCAGAAGGGCTAAATCAAGGATGTTGTAAAGGTATTTGCTAAAATGTGAATCCAGCATCTAGTTTGAATTTTGCATTTGGAGAGGTTGAACACATACTTTTCGTGGGTATAATCTACCCTGTCTCAATTTGGCATCTTACTCTGCTGTCGTTAATCAGGGAAAATCAGGTGAAGGGTTTGTCTTTTTGTGCTGCGCATAACCGCGGCACCGCTATTCCTATGTTTCAAGGACACAGCTGTAAAGGGTGGTGAAGATGACCTTAACTGGCCTATGTACTGAAGACTTGGGTTATCCTTGGTTTTATTTTAGCTCAGTGTCAGGAATGTTTGTAGATCGTTGTGACACCGTAATCACTTCTTTTCTTTTTTAACTTTTAACAGCAAGACAGGCTGTCGAAGCACGACGCAGCAGTCCTCCCTTGGTCTAGAAGAAGCCGAAATGGAAGGAAATTTAGCGCTACGAGAACTTGTAGCGTAATAGACATTCCCAGTTTTTGTGTATCACTCCATAAAAGCAACTACAGTTTAACTCTCATTAAATAGCTACAAAAGAGATTAACGGTTCTTTTGTTCTTTCACAAGCTACAGACTGTTCCTATTTAGCTACTTAATCTGTAGCATACACTCAAACATACTAAATAATGTTGCACAGCAAGTAAAATTAAGCAGCAAAGACCTTAGGAAGAATGTTTCTTTACCCATAGAAGCAGCTTTGCGATTTGCTGTAGTGTTAAATGCTTCCATTGTTTTCCCTCTCCCGTGTGTTGGGGTTTTTGTGTGTGTGTGTGTGTTTTTGGATGGAATCCCACCCGTTTTCCTCTGCATACTTTCTTCATTTCTAAAGCACTGATTAATCTCTGTTTTAATTAATGTCTGTTGTTACCAGGCTCCTGAGTAAAGTTGTTTACTGGGCATCCCAGTGCTGTACAAAAGCACAAATAAATGGAGGGGAAATACTCAGGTTTGCTATGGGAAATGGGAGGTGGTGATAGAAAACTAACTGTTTTATTACTTTTACAGCTTTTGAAGTTATTTTCCACTGCCTTCCCGCTGCATTGCTTACACCTGTTGATGTGGATTTTCCACCTGTGTTTGTTATCTTTCACTTCAGGAATATTTAAGGGAAACTGCACAATTGCTGTTTACTGAGAACTAAACTGCCTGGGCCCCCGTTATCTATGCCACTAAATCTTGTGGCTTCCTCATGAAGTTAGCAAAGTTTACCAAAACTATAGCTTTTGTTCCTCCAGTGGGATAATAATATCTTACCGGTATTTATCCACACAGTTTTATTAGCGCCTGGATTTTGTAGTAGCTGTGGAGTTGCATACATAGCAGTGAAGAAACAGTTTTTATGCTTAAAAGTGTCAACATGGTTGGCAAGACAGAGTTATGAGCTACAATGGTTCTAGAGAAAACAATCTTTTGAAAACTAGCATACCACAGTCAGTACTGTGGCCCCTTCTAAAAGACTCTCCTTTCCCTGGATCTGTTCTTGTCAGTGCTTTTACTTTCGATACTTACTTTCCTTTATTCCTTGTCATCTATGATAGCTGTGACCTAGACAGGTGGTCTGTGTGGTGGGTGAGGACAGGCCATACCCAGAGCGATGGTAATAAATAGGTCATTCTCATACTGGCAGCTTGTCACTAGTTGGGTCCCCAGAATTCAATATTGGGCCCAGTGCTGTTTAATATCTTCATTAATAATTTAGATATTGGAATGAAGAGCATCTGAAGAAGTTTGCTGATGAAACAAAAATAAGTAGGGAAGCTGACATCCCAGAGGGAGGGCCATCCTCCAGGAAGATCTTGACAGGGTGGTTAAGTGGAAAAGAAGGAACTGTGTGAAGCTAAATGAGGCCAAGTGTAGTGCCTTGCACCTGGGAACATGTAACTGAGGAATGCAACTCAGATTGGGAGCCACCCAGCTTGAGAGTAGCATTGTGGAGCGAGATGTGGAGGTCTTGGTGGACAGAAGGTTCAACATGAGTGAACAATGTGCTGCAGTGGCAAAGAAAGCAAACAGGATGCTGAGTTGCATTAATAAGGGTGTCACAAGCAGGGATAAAGGTGTCATTCTCCCACTCTACTCATTGCTGGTCAGGCTGCACCTAGAGTACTGCGTACAGTTTTGCTCCCTGCCATACAGGAAGGATATTGACAGGCTTAAAAGAGTCCAGAAAAGGGCCACAAGAACGATCAGATGGCTGGAAGACCTGGGATTGCTCAGCCTTGACAAGAGAAGGCTTAGGGGAGAGGAGACCTCATAACCGTGTACAAGTACATAAAGGGCAACTATCATGAAGACGGAGACTCCCTCTTTACAGTCACATGGTAAAGGGCACAAGTTGCTACTGTGGAGATTCAGACTGGATGACAGAACATTTCTTTTCCTACAATTTATACTCTTAAACATTGGGATAAACTCCCAAGGGAGGTGGTGAATTCACGTCCATTAGACAGTTTCAAGGCCCACGTTGACAGGGTGTTGGGCCATCTCATTTGAGCTATATTCTTACCACGGAAGGTTGGACTTGATGATCCCTGAGGCCCCTTCCAACCTGGTGTTCTATAAATCATCTGTCCTTACTCTATAGGCCTTTTCTGTCCTTGCATTACTTAGGCAGTGATTCAGATTTGTGGTCAGAAGTCTTGGACTGCAGCGATGGAAAACATGCTTCATGCAAGAGCATCTCTCCTCATCTGTCTCACACTGATTGTGTTTGAAGAGCAGATAGACAGCAATTTCAAGCAGCATCCTTGGCCTTCTGTATTTTAAGATGATTTTACATTCTGACCTGAACAGATAAAACTGTAAAAAAAAAAGTTCTTGAAAAAGATATTTTCTACCAAATGGTAGAAAGCTCATGCTGCTACAGTATTGCTAACATGACTGAACATGTCCCCCTAGCTTAGAACATAAGCCAATTGAGCTGGAATTTTATTGTGAACTGGATTCTGTTTGAAAATAGCACAGATTTCCAATTTGGTTTCCTTGGAAGTGTAATTGAAGCATTTGTCTTGCTAAGGCAAGACCGACAGTTATACCTCATGTTGGGATGTTCTCAGAAGTCCTGTATGGTAAAGACGGTAGTTAGGATCTTCAAGTGTTCATTTTCAGCTTCTCTTTTAAATTTGGGATTGAATTAGAATGATAGTCCCATACTTCAAATGTGGGAGTTTTTTAATGAGTTTCTTTTTCCACCCCATTGGCAGGAATATTGTTGTCTCTTTAGGCCTAGGTTAAGACTTTAATTGTGCAACTGGGGTTTCATAAATCAATTTCTGAAATCATTTTGTGAAATAGTATGTGTGACAAATGAGGCCAGGTGTGGAACTAAAGGGACTTAATGAGAGGTTCACAGTCTCCAAATGCAGGTACATGAAAAATGTTTATGTGTTATGGAGGCATGGAATTTACTTTACTGTGCTCTCGTCAGACCCTACCTGGAGCCTCCAACACAAGAAGGACATGGAACTGCTGGAGCGGGTCCAGAGGAGAGCCACCAAGATGATCAGAGGGCTGCAGCACCTCTGCTATGAGGACAGGCTGAGAGAGTTGGGGCTCTTCAGCCTGGAGAAGAGAAGGCTTCGAGGAGACCTTATAGTGGCTTTCCAGTATCTGAAGGCAGCCTACAGGAAGGCTGGGGAGGGACTATTTACAAGGTCTAGTAATGTCAGGACNTATAAAAAATAGGGTTATTTTATTTTCCCAAAAACCGCCCCCAAAACTATATACAGAAGTTAATTTAGTTTTAATTAGCAGGTTCTGTTGGTTGAGAAGATCTACATGGATACCACAGATAGACTTGACTATTTTGGAAGTCAGAAACTGGAAAAGGCTTGAGCTATTAAAGGCTATATATGGCGTTCCCCCACTATCAAGGTAAGGCTGAGCCAAAGCTACTCACAGCAGAATCAGGCTGGCTTGAATGGAAGGGTGGTCCAAATGCTTCTGCCTGCTGGTCTTTCAGAAGCCTCCGAGGGTCGCTAAGAGCTACAAAAGTGCATCAAGGGGGTGCTTAAGGTGGACGCAGTCCTTCAGGAGCTTGTCTTTCAGAGTGCCAGAGGCTTCTTCTGCAGAAGCTATGCAGGCAGGAAGAACTCCAAGGCAGGAACACCTCAAGGTGGAACCCCAAGGTGGGAAGTCCCCCCAATATTTATACCCTTCCTAGACAAAGAGCTGAGTTACCACTGCCTAGGCATGAAGAACACAGCCGATCCCCAGCGCGGGCACTGCACAGGGCACCCCTTGTGTCAGAAGGGTCCCTTGCTCCCCCCCTTCACGCCTGCAGGGCTGGGGAGGGGGGACACACACACGACACACAGGTCTTTTCACTCCTTTTTCCACTCCCATTCAAACCACAGAGGGAGAGGAATTTTGGGGTACACAGGACTCCAGGACAATATGCTGCAGCAACTGTCTTCGTATTTGGTGTTTGCACAGTAGCTGATTTGCACAGTAGCTGACTACCAGCTGGGAGTCTTGTGCGTTGCTGCAGTATAAACAATAAAATATGTTACAGTAATTATCATGCTTAATAAATTATAACGATATTAAAACCTCTTGCATCAGGCTGGAGGTAAAATCACAAAGCGAAATACGAAGAATGGAAAGTCAAAACCAGGGTAAATGGAATTTAATTGTTGCACCATAAGCTTTCCTGTCTGAGAAAAACTGAGATCTCGAATCCTTTGTTTTCAAATGGCTGCCCAACATATGTTTAGTCATGAATGTTTCTCTGTGTATGTGAAACATCTGACAATTTTTCTCAGCTGAGCTTCCTTTAAATGTTCTGTGTCCCCTGGTGTACACACAGATCCTGCAGGTGAGACTGATGAGCTGCACACCCCCTTGCATTCAATTGCAAGAGCAGAGCTTTCCTAACAATTTTTTTAGGTCATGCCTGGCTACTGTTCAGAGTTTGTCAGCAGAGTGACTGGCACTGTACAGGTCTGAAATAACAGTGAACTGAGGAAGCTCAGCTATGAAAATCTCCTGCATTTTTAATAGTTCTATTAATAGAGTGAAGCTTTTCTTTTTAATGCCAAAATGGTAACAAACACTGCTGAACACAATGAGCAAGTTACATTCTCTGGCACTTACTGTTCCTTTATAGCTTTACAGATCTACACTGTGTCTGAACATCCTTGAGCACTGAGTTACTGTAGAAGTAACTCATAGAATCATAGATTGAACCAGGTTGGAAGAGACCGCCAAGATCATCCAGTCCAACCTATCACCCAGCCCTATCCAGTCAACTAGACCATGGCACCAAGTGCCTCATCCAGGCTTTTCCTGAACACGCCCAGGGACGGTGACTCCACCACCTCCCTGGGCAGCCCATTCCAATGCCAATCACTCGCTCTGTGAAGAACTTCCTCCTAACATCCAGCCTAGACCGCCCCTGGCACAGCTTGAGACTGTGTCCTCTTGTCCTGTAGCTGGAGAAGAGACCAACCCCCACCTGCCTACAGCCTCCCTTCAGGTAGTTGTAGGCAGCAATGAGGTCTGCCCTGAGCCTTCTTTTCTCCAGGCTGCACACCCCCAGCTTCCTCAGCCTCTCCTCATAGGGTTTGTGTTCCAGGCCCCTCACCAGC
>WAAF01006220.1:61955-80760 GCA_013400475.1 Tricholaema leucomelas | reverse complement strand
CAACCAGACCATGGCACTAAGTGCCCCATCCAGTTTTCTCCTGAACACCTCCAGGGACAGCAACTCCACCACCTCCCTGGGCAGCCCATTCCAATGCCAATCACTCTCTCTGACAACAACTTCCTCCTAACATCCAGCCTAGACCTGCCCTGGCACAACTTGAGACTGTGTCCCCTTGTTCTGTTGCTGGTTACCTGGCAGAAGAGCCCAACCCCACCTGGCTGCAGCCTCCCTTCAGGTAGTTGTAGACAGCAATGAGCTCTGCCCTGAGCCTCCTCTTCTGCAGGCTGCACACCCCCAGCTCCCTCAGCCTCTCCTCACAGGGCTGTGCTCCAGGCCCCTCACCAGCTTTGTTGCCCTTCTCTGGACACCTTCCAGCACCTCAACGTCTCTCTTGACTTGAGGAGCCCAGAACTGGACACAGCATTCAAGGTGTGGCCATCTATTTTCTGGAAGAGCCATAGAACTCTTGTTGGTTGAAAGCTGACTGGAATTTTATCCTGCTGATTTTTGGTCTTTGGTGAATCAGGACTGACTTGGTGAGTGTGTATGTGTGAATATGATGAAATTGTGCCTTTAAAAAGGTTAATAAAAGCTGTTTTCTTAAACTCAACAGGAAGAAATGGATAGCAATCCCATGGTGTCATCTCTTCTTAATAAACTAGCAAACTACACTAACCTGACTCAAGGTGTGGTGGAACATGAAGCAGACGAAGACAGCAAACGAAAGGAAGTTAAGGTATCTAAACTTCTCATAAGTTCTTGAGGCAATGCTGGCCAGAAAGAGAAGCATTTTTCAACCTAAAAAGGAAATCTGTGGATGCCTAGAAACAGGAGCAAGCATAGTAATGCTGTTCTTGAAATTACATTGTGGTAAGAGGAGTGTTCAGTGTTCTTGTTTTAGCAAGATGCTGCTGTAAGAGCAGTAGTGCACCTGGTTTACTTCAATCTTTCTATGAGCCTTGGCACCTTTTTGCCTACCTTTAGTGAGGATGCAGTATGATTTCCTTGATTATTTTTTCCCTTCTCTTCTTTTACTGCTTTATTAATACACTTTAATTGGCTTGACATTTAAAGGGAACTTGAGATGAAACCCATCATCCTTCCAGATCTGTAAGCATATTATAGAGTCATAGAATGGTTTAGGTTGGAAGGGACCTCAAGGATCATCCAGCTCCAACCCCCTGCCATAGGCAGGGACACCTCCCACTAGAGCAGGCTGCTCAAGGCCTCATCCAGCCTGGCTTTAAACATCTCCAGGGAGGAAGCATCCACAACCTCCCTGGGCAACCTGTGCCAGTGTCTCACCACCCTCACTGTAAAGAACTTCCTCCTAACATCCAGTCTAAATCTCCCCTCCTCCAGCTTAAACCCATTCCCCCTCGTCCTGACATTACCAGACCTTGTCAATAGTCCCTCCCCAGCCTTCCTGTAGGCTCCCTTCAGATACTGCAAAGCCACTCTAAGGTCTCCTCAAAGCCTTCTCTTCTCCAGGCTGCAGAGCCCCAACTCTCTCAGCCTGTCCTCACAGCAGAGCTGCTGCAGCCCTCTGAGCATCTTCGTGGCTCTCCTCTGGACTGGCTCCAGCAGTTCCATGTCCTTCTTGTGCTGGGGGCTCCAGAACTGCACACAGTACTCCAGGTGGGGTCTGAGGAGAGCAGAGTAAAGGGGCAGAATCCCCTCCCTTGCCCTGCTGCCCACACTGCTCTTGCTGCAGCCCAGCACAGGGTTGCTGTCTGGGCTGCATGTGCACAGTGCAGGCTCATGTTGAGCTTTTCATCAACCCAGACCCCCAGGTCCTTCTCCTCAGGGCTGCATATTTGCTCCTCTTAACATAGTACACTTTTTATGAGTAGCTCTCACATTTTTCCATGTTGGAATAAGTGTTTCTAAATTTCATGGGCAGGTTCCAAGAAATCATTATTGCATAGCTAAGGAATACAATGTTTGAGGCAGGTTGAGGAAGGAAAGGCAAAGGCTGTTTGGCACATCCCTAAAATATACTTGCTAGGAGACAGCAACATCCTTCTCCTCTGCTCTGGCCAGACCTTGTCTTGAATACTGTCTTCAGTTTGAAGGGCAGGGATCTGCTGGGGGGAGTCCAGTGGAGGGGCGCGAGGATGATGGGGGGACTGGAGCACTGCCTGGTGAGCATAGGCTGAGGGACCTGGGGCTGATTAGTCTGGAGAGAAGAAGACTGAGGTGGGATTTAAATAATGTTTATAAACATTTGAGGGCTGGGGGTGAGGAGAGCGGGGACAGGCTCTGCTCACTTGCTCCCTGCAATAGGATAAGGAGCAATGGATGGAAGCTGCAGCAAAAGAGGTTCCAGCTCAACACAAGGGGGAACTCCTTTACTGTAAGGGTCCCAGAGCACTGGCACAGGCTGCCCAGAGAGGCTGTGGAGTCTTCCCTGGAGCCTTTCAAGGCCTGTCTGGATGTGTTCCTCTGTGATCTGTGTTAGATAGGATTGTCCTGCTCTGGCAGGGGGATTGGACTCAATAATCTCCTTGAGTCACTTCCACCCCCTGACATCCTGTGATCCTTCAAGGATGCCACGGTGGCTCTGAAGAAATGGGAATTCTGCAACAGGTGGAGTCTGCACTGAGTTGTTGGATTGATCCCCCTGCAAGCAGGAGGCTGTTTTAGAAAGAGAAGTTTTGGATCAAAAACATGTGACTTGACAAAAAATACTACAGGCAGGGAGGTATGAAGATCTGGAAGTGGTTGAACATGATGAGTAGAGTAGATAGTGGGAAGAAGAGAGCATACTTTGAGTCCCTTACCTGTGTAGGGAAAGGAGTACCACTACTGACTTTTTATGCTGAGCTGTGGAAGAGAAGCACATAAGAATGAGTAAAAACAACGTAGCAGAGGAGGCAGATGGAAAAAAGGTGCTTGGGAGTTGTGCTAGTTTGGTCAGAAGAATAAGGTTACAGGCTGTGAAAAGGAAACAATGCTGATGTCTGCTGCACTCATAGGCTTGCTGAGATGGATAAGAACAAGAGCATAAATAGAGATAAGGGAGCCTCTCCCTGGGCTTTGGGCTAAACTTCTCTCTCTCTAACCTAACCTGCTGTCTGTGTGACTAATCCATCTGCTTCCTAACCCCTTGGCCAACCCTCCAAAGTGCCTGGAGTGTAAGGCAAGATCTGGGGTAAGGTAGAGGGTTGGGAGAAGGTGGAAGGGTGGTTGGGAGCCCCTCCTGGGGACTCAGGTTTCTGGGAGGGCTGTTGTGTTTCTGTGTTACCTTTTCTCATGTATAGAATCATAGAATCACAGAATGGCTTAGGTTGGAAGGGACCCCAAGGATCATCCAGCTCCAACCCCCCGCCATAGGCAGGGACACCTCCCACTAGAGCAGGCTGCTCAAGGCCTCATCCAGCCTGGCCTTAAACACCTCCAGGGAGGAAGCATCCACAACCTCCCTGGGCGACCTGTGCCAGTGTCTCACCACCCTCACTGTAAAGAACTTCCTCCTAACATCCAGTCTAAATCTCCCCTCTGCCAGCTTAAACCCATTCCCCCTCGTCCTGACATTACCAGACCTTGTCAATAGTCCCTCCCCAGCCTTCCTGTAGGCTCCCTTCAGATACTGGAAAGCCACTCTAAGGTCTCCTCGAAGCCTTCTCTTCTCCAGGCTGCAGAGCCCCAACTCTCTCAGCCTGTCCTCATAGCAGAGCTGCTGCAGCCCTCTGAGCATCTTCGTGGCTCTCCTCTGGACTGGCTCCAGCAGTTCCATGTCCTTCTTGTGCTGGGGGCTCCAGAACTGCACACAGTACTCCAGGTGGGGTCTGAGGAGAGCAGAGTAAAGGGGGAGAATCCCCTCCCTTGCCCTGCTGGCCACACTGCTCTTGATGCAGCCCAGCACAGGGTTGCTGTCTGGGCTGCATGTGCACACTGCAGGCTCATGTTGAGCTTTTCGTCAACCCAGACCCCCAGGTCCTTCTCCTCAGGGCTGCTCTCAGCCATTCACCACCCAGCCTGTATCTGTGCCTGGGATTGCACCGACCCAGGTGCAGGACCTTACACTTGGCCTTGTTAAACGTCATGAGGTTGGCCTGGGCCCACCTCTCCAGCCTGTCCAGGTCCCTCTGGATGGCATCCCTGCCCTCCAGCAAGTCAGCTGTGCCACACAGCTTGGTGTCATCTGCAAACTTGCTGAGGGTGCACTCAATTCCTCTGTCCATATCACTGACAAAGATGTTACAGAGCACTGGTCCCAGCACTGACCCCTGAGGAACACCACTTGGCACCGGTCGCCAGGTGGACATTGTGCCATTGATCACCACTCTCTGCATGCCACCATCCAGCCAATTCCTTATCCAGTGAGTGCTCCACACATCCAGTTTGTGCTTTTCCAGTTTGGTGACCAGGATGTCATGTGGGACAGAGTCGAATGCCTTACTCCTTATTCCTGTCTGTATCTGTCTATACTGTAACTATCTGCTTGTACATTGTGCCAGCTGTAAATATAAGCTTCATTCAAATCTCCAGAGCTGGCTGAGTCTAGTCTGGTTGATTTTTAAAGTGTGGGGGGGGAGTGGAACACCCAAGCCACCACAATGTGTCTTTACAGTTCCATGCCTGGAATTAAGTGGTGGTTCATTGGTACTCTGGCAGAGTAACATTTTTAGTAGCATAAGTGAGGCAGTAGCATTGATGCTGTGCATGGATACTGCTCAAGATGCAAACCCCAAACGTAACCTGGTGGCATTCTGTGATCTCTTTAAGTACTTAATGTCTTCTTAACAGTTTTATTAACTTCTAAAGCACCAATGCTTGCTTGCATATTTAAACTGACCACTCTTTTTCACAACCTGAGTTGTCATTTAAGAACTTCTGTGTCTGGAAACCTACTGAGTGTGACTCTTGCTTCTAAGTTGAATATTTCAAGACCTGATTTCTCAGAATTGTAGGAGGCTGGAGTTTAATGACAAAGCCTGAATGTGTTTGTGTAGGTCTTGATCCATGGGGATCATCTGCAAACAAGTATCACAGAATTAGCCAGGTTAGAAAAGACCTTTGAGATCACTGAGTCCAACCTAACACCTTCTAATTAACTAAACCATGGCACCAAGTGCCTCATCCAGCCTCCTTTCAAACACCTCCAGGGACGGTGACTCCACCACCTCCCTGGGCAGCCCATTCCAATGCCAGTTACTCTCTCTGGCAGGAACTTCCTCCTAACATCCAGCCTGAACCTGCCCTGGCACAACTTGAGGCTGTGTCTTCTTGTTCTGTCGCTGGTTGCCTGGCAGAAGAGCCCAACCCCACCTGGCTACAGCCTCCCTTCAGGCAGTTGTAGAGAAAGAATGATGTCACCCCTGAGCCTCCTCTTCCCCAGGCTGAACACCTCCAGATCATTCTGTACAGGCAGACACACACAAAAGAATTGCTTCCAACCAAAAGTGGTTCAAGTCTCAGCCACGTAGAGGTGTGGGGAAAAGCAACTACCACAAAGAATTCCCCAAGAGAAGCCTCATTATTGCCATCAGATTCCTGTCTCAATCCTGTCAGCTAGTGGCAGGTTTTATAGCTTTTGCAAGGCTGAATTGTAGTTGGCTCTGTGTTTCTTCTGCCCTTGTCATAATATATGAAGGGAGGCTGTAGCCAGGTGAGGTTGGTCTCTTCTGCCAGGCAGAACAAGGGGACACAGTCTCAAGTTTTGCCAGGGGAGCTCTAGGCTGGGTGTTAGGAAGAAGTTGTTGGCAGAGAGAGTGATTGGCATTGGAATGGGCTGCCCAGGGAGGTGGTGGAGTTGCCGTCCCTGGAGGTGTTGAAGCAAAGCCTGGATGGGGCTATGGTCTGGTTGACTGGCTAGGGCTGGGTGCTAGGTTGGACTGGATGATCTTGGAGGTCTTTTCCAACCTGGTTGATTCTATGATTCTGTATGGCCATAAAAAATAAAAAAAAAAAGAATGGAATGCACATTTTATGGCCCAAGCAGCAGGATAATCTGTGATCAACTTATTGCAGGTTATATTTGATGTTTTGGTTATGGCAGCAACCTCCCTTCAGTAGTGATCTCTAACTGATATTTCAGAAGGAAGTTAGTGAAGCTTTACAGTCAACAGATGAAACAGCATCCTACCCCTTTTAATGTTTAATCTGTACTCCTGTGGATCCAAGAGAGTTTGCCATCACCAATAACTTTCTGTCTTTCAAGAGTCCTTCTGAATGACCAGCCTAGGAATACCTGCCAAGCTGGGCATACTCAGGCTATCCTTCAGCTTCATTTGGCAGTTGTTCATGGAGTATTTGTGATAGGCATTTGCGTAAGGAAGCGCTTATGGGCTTAAGTTAGAATAGAATCAACCAGGATGGAAGAGACCTCCAAGCTCATCCAGTCCAACCTAGCACCCAGCCCTATCCAGTCAACTAAACCATGGCACTAAGTGCCTCATCCAGGCTTTTCCTGAACATCCCCAGGGGTGGTGACTCTACCACCTCCCTGGGCAGCCCATTCCAATGCCAATCACTCTCTCTGCCAACAACTTCCTCCTAACATCCAGCCTATACTTCCCTCGGCACAACTTGAGGCTGTGTCCCTTTGTCCTGTTGCTGGTTGCCTGGCAGAAGTTACAGTATAGACAATTATAGACAGAAATAGACAAGGTAGAAGGTAATACAGAAACACAGCAGCCCTTCCAGAAACCAGAGTCCCCAAGAGAGGCTCCCAACCACCCTTCCACCTTCTTTCCACCCCTCTGCCTTAGTCCAGAGTTTGCCTTATGTGCAAGGTGAGGTTAGAGGATTGGGAAGGGGGGTTAGAAGCAGAAGGGTTAGTTAGAAGCAGCCCAGGGAGAATGGCACAGGCACAACTGCAACAGAGACACAAACACACACACTCTGGCTCTCCTGCTCTGTCTTACCTATGTTTCTGTCCTTCCTTGCTTTTACACATCTCAGCAAGCCTCTGAGTGAAGCAGGCATCACCATTCCTTCCTTTTCACAGCCTATCATCTATTTCTTCTCATTCAAATATTCCAGTTAGCCTGAAACTAGCACACTTTCAAATAGCTTTGCACATGAATCATAGAATCAAGCAGGTTGGAAGAGACCTCCAAGATCATCCAGTCCAACCTAGCACCCAGCCCTATCCAGTCAACCAGACCATGGCACTAAGTGCCTCATCCAGGCTTTTCCTGAACACCCCCAGGGACGGTGACTCCACCACCTCCCTGGGCAGCCCATTCCAATGCCAATCACTCTCTCTGTGAAGAACTTCCTCCTAACATCCAGCCTAGACCTCCCCTGGCACAACTTGAGGCTGTGTCCCTTTGTCCTGTTGCTGGTTGCCTGGCAGAAGAGACCAACCCCACCTGGCTACAACCTCCCTTCAGGTAGTTGTAGACAGCAATGAGCTCTGCCCTGAGCCTCCTCTTCTCCAGGCTGCACACCCCCAGCTCCCTCAGCCTCTCCTCACAGGGCTGTGCTCCAGGCCCCTCACCAGCCTTGTTGCCCTTCTCTGGACACCTTCCAGCACCTCAACATCTCTCTTGAGTTGAGGAGCCCAGAACTGGACACAGTACTCAAGGTGTGGCCTGAGCAGTGTTGAGTACAGGGGAAGAAGAACCTCCCTCATCCTACTGGCCACACTGCTCCTGAAGTTGAGCACAGAGGAGTTAATGTTGTGACTTCCTTTCCAGGTTCCACGCATGGGCACTTGTATTGGTGTGTACTTGCCCTGCTTGCAGAATATCCTGGGAGTCATCCTTTTCCTGCGCTTAACGTGGATCGTGGGGACAGCTGGAGTTCTCGAGTCCTTCCTCATCGTCTTCATGTGTTGTGCTTGTGTGAGTTAACCTTGCTTTGCTCTTGGCAAGTCTCAGCCTCCTAATAGGAGTAGCAGAGAGAGGCCCTTCAGTCTGGAGAAGGGAAGGATTTGAGGAGGCCTTAGAGTGGCCTTCCAGTATCTGAAGGGAGCCTACAGGAAGGCTGGGGAGGGACTATTGACAAGGTGTTGTAATGACAGGACGAGGGGGAAGTGGCAGAGGGGAGATTCAAAGTCGATGTTAGGAAAGGGTTCTTGGAGTGAGGGTGGTGAGACACTGGCACAGGTTGCCCAGGGAGGTTGTGGCTGCTCCCTCCCTGGAGGTGTTGAAGGCCAGGTTGGATGAGGCCTTGAGCAACCTGCTCTAGTGGGAGGTGTCCCTGCCTATGGCAGGGGGTTGGAGCTGGATGATCCTTGAGGTCCCTTCCAACCTAGACCATGCTATGGTTCTATATCTCTATATTGCTTAAGTATCCGCACAACCGAGGTGCATGGGAAACATCCTTCTAGCCTATTTGTGAGCTCTTGAGCTGTAAGCTTTTGTCTGAAGTATTTATTATGGGGGTTTCACTAAATCAGCTTTTAGCAAATACTTCACTATTTACATTGAGATCTGCTTTCCAGAGCCAAGTGAAATACAGACCCCAAATCAATCCACAACATGATGTCCATAGATTAGTACTTTACCATGTTAGGCAAGGAGAACATTACATTGTGGTGTCAAACTAATCCAGTGTTATTTCACTGCAGTAATGTGTGTTTGTTTTCAGTGTATTCAGGGGTCTGTATTTCTCAGCTTGTCTTCAAGACCATCTCAGACTGAATCTCCTACTGAAAATTTCAGTGCTTGATTTACATGGGTATTTCTAAGCAGAGATGGTTGCTGTAACAAGTTCCTTGGGAGGTGGAATAGTTTACAAATCCAGCTTCCATTTGATCCCTTTGTCTTGCCCTGTCTTTCTGAAAAACTTGTGATGTCTCAGATCTCTTTCCTCTCTCCACAGACCATGCTGACAGCCATTTCCATGAGTGCAATAGCCACAAACGGCGTCGTTCCAGGTAACAAAGGATTCCATCATTTGGCCATTCACTACTTATGATTAAAGTGTGAAGCTGGGATAAAAATGAACTGTAGACTGAGGTGTCAGGGGTAACACTTTTGTCAAGAGCACATTTTCTTTTAACTGGTTTATAAATGAATTTTTAAGGTGAGATGCAGTGTTTTGAGTAGACCACTTGGGAATTGTGAGCTGTAGCCCACTTGGCATTGACTGCATTTGGTTCTGTTTGAATGAAAGGTGTTAAAAGCTGGGCTAATGGAGGTTGATGTTCATGCAAAGCAGATTGGTTTTTTAACAAGCTTGCAAAGACAACTGCTGCTTTAGGGTGGGTGTGTTTTCCACCTGAACTTGTTTGGACTCCATTTCTAAATACTGAAACTGGTTCCATTGCCTTCTGCAAGAATGGCGGCCAGTCTGCTGGCAGAAATCTCTTTCTACCCGAGTCCTCCCAGGTTCTACTCACCTCCTTAACTTTTCAGGGTAAATAGAATCATAGAATCAACCAGGATGAAAGAGACCTCCAAGCTCATCCAGTCCAACCTAGCACCCAACCCTAGCCAGTCAACTAGACCATGGCACTCAGTGCCCCATCCAGGCTTTTCTTAAACACAGATCAACTCTGTTCCTCTTTAGTTATGAAGCTGAAGGGACTAGTTGGTGAGCCTGTTGGTGTGCTCTTTGGGGGGCAAGTTGGTGAGCCTTTTGGTGAGCTCTTTGGGGGCCAAGTTGGTGAGCCTTTGGTGGAGCCCTTTGGTGGCCAAAGTGGTGAGCCTTTGGTGTGCTCCGTGGGGGCCGAGTTGGTGAGCCTTTGGTGGAGCCCTTTGGTGGCCAAAGTGGTGAGCCTTTGGTGTGCTCCGTGGGGGCCGAGTTGGTGAGCCTTTGGTGGAGCCCTTTGGTGGCCAAAGTGGTGAGCCTTTGGTGTGCTCCGTGGGGGCCGAGTTGGTGAGCCTTTGGTGGAGCCCTTTGGTGGCCAAAGTGGTGAGCCTTTGGTGTGCTCCGTGGGGGCCGAGTTGGTGAGCCTTTGGTGGAGCCCTTTGGTGGCCAAAGTGGTGAGCCTTTGGTGTGCTCCGTGGGGGCCGAGTTGGTGAGCCTTTGGTGGAGCCCTTTGGTGGCCAAAGTGGTGAGCCTTTGGTGTGCTCCGTGGGGGCCGAGTTGGTGAGCCTTTGGTGGAGCCCTTTGGTGGCCAAAGTGGTGAGCCTTTGGTGTGCTCCGTGGGGGCCGAGTTGGTGAGCCTTTGGTGGAGCCCTTTGGTGGCCAAAGTGGTGAGCCTTTGGTGTGCTCCGTGGGGGCCGAGTTGGTGAGCCTTTGGTGGAGCCCTTTGGTGGCCAAAGTGGTGAGCCTTTGGTGTGCTCCGTGGGGGCCGAGTTGGTGAGCCTTTGGTGTGCTCTTATCCTTTTTGGTTTGTCAGCTCCTTCATTGGTAATGCCATTGTTCAGATACTATGAGCTCAGTACATCAGACCTGATGAAGTGAAAATTTTCACTCACAGAGCTTCCCCACTTTAAAGGTTTCTGGAACTGATGCAGAAGTTGTTAGGCAAAAGTAAATGCTACAGCTTGTGCAGGAGGTACAAGGACAGCATTTCATGGCTACAGTATCTCCTAGGAAACAGAAAAGAGTTTCAAATACTTTATAGCTATCAAAAGTAGTTATTCTAATCACTGTCCAGATAACTAAAATATTCTGCTCTTTCCCCTCCATCTTTTTAAAACTCATTGAAAAGGTTTTGCTTAGCATCTGAGTGTCACAAATCCTTTGAAGTTGGCAGTTCTTATGCTACAAAGGTTTTTGTTTTCACTTTGTTGTGTGCATGGGGCCAGTTTCTTAGAAATGCTGCCTGAAGAAGTTCAAAAGCAGAGATAGGAAGCTAGGGTTAAGAGAGCTCTTCTGAGCAGCAGGATCTTCTCTTGCTGTTATACCCCTGGAAGTGTTCAAGAAACGACTGGATGGGGTACTTAGTGCCATGGTCTGGTTAGCTGGATAGGGCTGGGTGCTAGGTTGGACTGGATGATCACAGTCTCACAGTATTACCAAGGTTAGAAGAGACCTCACAGATCAAGTCCAACCCTTCACCACAGAGCTCAAGGCTAGACCATGGCACCAAGTGCCACGTCCAATCCTGCCTTGAACAGCTCCAGGGACGGCGACTCCCCCACCTCCCTGGGCAGCCCATTCCAGTGTCCAATGACTCTCTCAGTGAAGAACTTTCTCCTCACCTCAAGCCTAAATTTCCCCTGGCACAGCTTGAGGCTGTGTCCTCTTGTTCTGGTGCTGGCTGCCTGAGAGAAGAGAGCAACCTCCTCCTGGCCACAACCCCCCCTCAGGTAGTTGTAGACAGCAATAAGGTCTGCCCTGAGCCTCCTCTTCTCCAGGCTAAACAATCCCAGCTCCCTCAGCCTCTCCTCGTAGGGCTGTGCTCGAGGCCTCTCACCAGCCTCGTTGCCCTTCTCTGGACACGCTCAAGCATCTCAATGTCCCTTCTAAACTGGGGGGCCCAGAACTGAACACAGTACTCAAGGTGTGGTCTAACCAGTGCAGAGTACAGGGGCAGAATGACCTCCCTGCTCCTGCTGGCCACACCATTCCTGATGCAGGCCAGGATGCCATTGGCTCTCTTGGCCACCTGGGCACACTGCTGGCTCATGTTCAGGCGGGTATCAATCAGCACCCCCAGATCCCTCTCTGTCTGGCTGCTCTCCAGCCACTCCGACCCCAGCCTGTAGCTCTGCATGGGGTTGTTGTGGCCAAAGTGCAGCCCCTGGCACTTGGAGCCATTGAATGCCATCCCCTTGGACTCTGCCCATCTGTCCAGGCGGTCAAGGTCCCACTGCAGAGCCCTTTTGCCCTCCAGCCCAGCCACATCTGCCCCCAGCTTGGTGTCATCTGCAAACTTGCTGATGACTGACTTGATGCCCTCATCCAAATCATCTATGAAGATGTTAAAGAGGATGGGGCCCAGTTAAAGAGGATGGATCTTGGAGATCTCTTCCAACCTGGTTAATTCTATGATTCTAAGGGCATTATAGTTAGTAAAAGAATTGGTAATGCTTAATACATTTCTGTCCATCTTTGTTCAGGTTGAGAAGTCCTTTCAGACTGCCTTTTGGTTGGAAGTGTATTTCTTATCTGTGTACTGCTTTTTTTTTGTGTATCTTTATTTGAAACAAATCACTTCCTGTCTCCCCTTTCTTCCTCAGTTGCCATGAGTGGGACAAACAGAAATTTAAGGAAAGATAAAGAGGGAAGTAGAGAGGATAGTGGGAATTCTAGATGAAGTGATAAATAGCTTGAAACTTAGAACCTTGTTGAAAGGGAAGTGGCACAGTGAAAATGGATATAGGTGTCATGTGTCTCAAATATGAGACATGATATAGGAAATATGAGCAAGAACAGCTGAAAAAATCAGGGGCAGAGTCAATAACACCTGAGTAGGAAAGAAAAAAAAACAATCCTTCCCTAAGACTTTTTAAATGGTACTGAAAGATGTTCATAGTGAAAGTAGTAATGGTTTCATGCACAGAAAAGAAAGAGAATGCATATTAGTGAGACAGGTTCTACTTTGTCCCCCTCTCAAATCAATTGCTCTTGAATTTTCTGATTTGGTAGTTTCCAACCCTGTGGTGGTTTGGGTGTCCCCCACCCCCCACACTTTAGAAATCACCCAGACTAGACTCAGCCAGCTCTGGAAATTTGAATGAAGCTTATATTTACAGCTGGCACAATGTACAAGCAGATAGTTACAGTATAGACAGTTACATACAAGGTAAAAAGGTAATACAGAAACACAACAGCCCTCCCAGAAACNCTACCCCTCTCAACCTTACCCCAGTCCCAAGGAAGAATGGAGGTTTGGCCAAGAGGATTAAGAAGCAAAGGTGAATCAGCAAAGCAAATGGAGGGTGAGGTTAGAAAGCAAGACGGAGTTCAGCCAGCAGCCCCAGCCCAGAGCGAAGTGCCCAGCGAAGTGCCGAGCAAAAGTGACCTTATCTTTTGTTTTGCTTTTCCTTTCTACACATCTCAGCAAGGCTGTGAGCGAAGTAGACCTCACCATTGTTGTCATTTCTCAGCCTATGATCTAATTCTTCTCACCAAAACATTCCACCTAGGCTCAAACTAGCACAAACCCCAAGTTGCACACAGAAGATTGATTGACTCACATCTGTCTATACCTGCATATCCTTTCCTTAACTTTGCAGTTAAATTGGTTTAGATTATTCAGATTGCAGATCCTTTCCCTTAGTGTCTGTTTTGTTTCCCAGCAAGTACACTTGAGGATGTTCACTTTGGCAGCACTGAGTGCAGTTCTGGCGTGAATGATTCAATGGAGATGCATGCAGTAGCTACCTTGATTGTTGATTGAATGGTGCAAACTTCTGTTCTCTACTGCTGTCCTTAATCTAAACAGCTGGAGTCTCTTTGGTTTTGTTATATTCACAGCTGGAGGCTCTTACTACATGATTTCAAGATCTTTAGGGCCAGAGTTTGGTGGAGCAGTGGGACTTTGTTTCTACTTGGGCACAACTTTTGCAGGAGCAATGTACATCCTTGGGACCATTGAAATTCTATTGGTAAGTACTAGTTTCTCTTAATATTAAATGTATTTGGGTTGGTTTTGAGAGATCAAGGAACACACTTGGTCTGAAATACATTTTAATTTGGTGAGTTGTTAACATTTTTTAAGTTTTGATACTACTGTTTCTAGTATGTCAACATTTAGACTCATAGAATCAAGCAGGTTGGAAGAGACCTCCAAGGTCATTCAGTCCAACCTAGCACCCAGCCCTGTTCAGTCAACCAGACCATGGCACTAAGTGCCTCATCCAGGCTTTGCTTCAACACCTCCAGGGACAGCAACTCCACCACCTCCCTGGGCAGCCCATTCCAATGCCAATCACTCTCTCTGCCAACAACTTCCTCCTAACACCCAGCCTAGACCTCCCCTGGCACAGCTTGAGATTGTGTCCCCTTGTTCTGTTGCTGGTTGCCTGGCAGAAGAGACCAACCCNCACCTGGGCACACTGCTGGCTGATGTTTAGCAACTATCTACCAGTACCTCCAGATCTCTTCCCTCTATTTTCTGAGTCTCTGCATCATTGGCTGTACTGGTCTGAAAGGAATGAAACAGAGATTGTAATACCATTTTAGATTTTTGAAGCTCAAGTGAAGTGTTTCTTAAGAATCTATTTGTTATTACATGTGTGATAGTTTGCCATGTCTCTTGCAGACCTACATTTCTCCAAGTGCTGCTATATTTAAAGCAGAAGAAGTCAATGAAGAGACAGAGGCTATGCTGAACAACATGAGAGTTTATGGGACTTGTATCATCGTTCTGATGGCCATAGTAGTTTTTGTGGGAGTCAAGTATGTCAACAAACTTGCACTGGTCTTCCTTGCCTGTGTGATTCTTTCCATCATTGCCATATATGCTGGAGTTATTAAGACTGCTTTTGACCCACCAGACTTTCCGTAAGTGCAGTGTCCTTACAGTGGATTATTTAAACCCAAACGCTGGGAGGAAGGCAATACCTAATGTAACCATCTCTTATTGTGAAGTTCACTTTAAAACACAAGCATGGTGACTTTAAAGGTAGCTTTTATGTGGTTTAGGCATTTGTGTGCTTATTTGCTATCTGAATCTTTCCTTGTTCACGAGATATGATATGTTGGGAGATGTGTGTTGCTCCTTACAGTTACTGGCTGCTGCTCCATCCACAGCTAGAGAGCAGGAAGGTGCTTTTTGTTGATAGTAACTGTAGCTTCCTTGCTATTAACAACCTAAAAACCTTTAGAGCAAGGTAAAACTGAATAAAATATATAGTCATGAGCCATAGTTATGAAAAGCTTTCAAACTTCTTATCATGAGGAGCTGCTATCTGAATCTTTCCTTGTTCATGAGATATCACATGCTGGAGGATGTGTGTTGCTCCTTACAGTTACTGGCTGCTGCTCCATCCACAGCTAGAGAGCAGGAAGGTGCTTTTTGTTGGTAGTAAATGTAGCTTCCTCTCTATTAACAACCTAAAAACCTTTAGAGCAATGTAAAAGTGAATAAAATATATAGCTATGAACTACAGTTATGAAAAGCTTTCAAACTTCTTATCATGACAAATTGCTATCTGAATCTTTCCTTGTTCATAAGACTCTGGAATCATAGAGTCAACCAGGTTGGAAGAGACCTCCAAGATCACCCAGACCAACCTAGCACCCAGCCCTATCCAGTCAACTAGACCATGGCAATAGAATCATAGAGGATGTGTGTTGCTATTTAAAGTTCCTGTCTGCTGCTCCATCTGCAGCTAGAGAGGTGCTTCTTGCTGATAGTAAACGTAGCTGCCTTATTTTAACAAACTAAACTTAAAACCTTTAGAGCAAAGTTAAAAAATGAATAAAATATGTAGCTATGAACCATACTTATGAAAACCTTTCAAACCTTTTTTTTAATCATGAGGAAATTTTTGGAACTTCCATTTCTCTCTACTTAAAATGGAGACATTGAGGTGTTAAATTCACTTCTTCATAGAGGCTTTCTACCTTGCTGCTACTGCTACATGTGGTATGTTGATTCTTAACACTTCTGGCTTGTGCTTCTTTTGCCTCACCAAGAACTACTTCTTTTGTGTAATTCTGAATTGTGTGAGCTGCATTTTTGTGAGTCTTTCTACTTGAAGAGAAAAAGAATAAAACTGTTTGCCACATTAGCAGAATAGCCTGGTAACAAGTTAGCCATGGCACAGCAATGTGCCCTTGTGGCCAAGAAGGTCAATGGAATCCTGGGGTGTCTTAGGAAGAGTGTGTCCAGCAGATCAAGGGAGGTTCTCCTCCCCCTCTACTATGCCCTGCTGAGACCTCATCTTGAGTACTGTGTTCAGTTTTGGGCTCCCCAGTTGAAGAGGGACAGGGATCTGCTGGAGAGGGTCCAGTGGAGGGCTAGGAGGATGATGAGGGGACTGGAGGGCATGGCTGATGAGGAGAGGCTGAGGGACCTGGGGCTGTTTAGTCTGGAGAAGAGAAGAATGAGAGGGGATTTGATAAATGTTTATAAGTATCTGAGGGTTGCCAGGAGTGGGGGGACAGGCTCTGCTCACTGCTCCCTGGGATAGGGCAAGGAGCAATGGGTGTAAGTTGCAGCAAAGGAGGTTCTGCCTCAACACAAGGGGGAACTTCTTTACTGTAAGGGTCCCAGAGCACTGGCACAGGCTGCCCAGAGAGGTTGTGTAGTCTCCTTCTCTGGAGCCTTTCAAGGCCTGTCTGGATGTGTTCCTGTGTGATCTGTGTTAGATAGGATTGTCCTGCTCTGGCAGGGGGGTTGGACTCAATGATCTCTTTGGGTCCCTTCCAACCCCTAACATCCTGTGAGCCTATAAACTTCTGTTATGGAGTGCCATCTGTTTTGTAGGATTATATATATTTGATTCTCTTGGGGGAGGGGGTGACTGTGTAATAAAAATGCTAGGTTGTTTTCCAGTAGATTTTAGCCAGTCTGCCTCAGGACTAGAGGTTCAAGTGAGTTTTCTTATTATGGTGAAGCTGACATGGCGGTGAGCTGGTTGCCATAAAAGCCAATTTCCACTTAGCTGGTTAGTTAGGTTGGCATCACTGACTTCCATTGGGATTCTGGCATTGTATACATGTTAAAATAGTTTACTTCAGGACTCATTATAATCATAAAATCAACCAGGTTGGAAGAGACCTCCAAGCTCATCCAGTCCAACCTAACACCCAGCCCTAGCCAGTCAACCAGACCATGGCACTAAGTGCCTCACCCAGGCTTTGCTTCAACACCCTCAGGGACGGGGACTCCAGCACCTCCCTGGGCAGCCCATTCCAATGCCAATCACTCTCTGCCAACAACTTCCTCCTAACATCCAGCCTAGACCTCCCCTGGCACAACTTGAGACTGTGTCCCCTTGTTCTGTTGCTGGCTGTCTGGGCTATTTAATCTTCCTGTCTTATTTCCTGCCCCTTGGATTTTAATGTTTTTGAGGGTCATGTCAAACATTTATTTGCTAGAAAAGGCCATGACATGCTTGCTTAATCTGTGGGGTTTTTTTTCTCTTGGTCAGGCTCATCATTATATTAAGTATAATTTAATTTCAGTCCTTTCATGATGGACTGACTGGATCATTCTCTTTAGTGGCAAAGCTGCTTGATTTGATTGAAGTTTAGGCTTGAGGTGAGGAGAAAGTTCTTCCCTGAGAGAGTCATTGGCTACTGGAATGGGCTGCCCAGGGAGGTGGTGGAGTCACCGTCCCTGGAGCTGTTCAAGGCAGGATTGGACGTGGCACTTGGTGCCATGGTCTAGCCTTGAGCTCTGTGGTGAAGGGTTGGACTTGATGATCTGTGAGGTCTCTTCCAACCTTGTTGATACTGTGAGACTGTGATACTGTATTTCCCAATGAGTAACTCAGAAGGCAAAGGAGCTGCTAATATCTTACATCTCTACTTCATGATCTCTGTTTTAAGTACGATGAATAGTTTTAAACACGCAGGCTGAGGCTAGATACTGTTTTGGTGGATGAGTATGGGCCAGAATATGGATGCTATAACAAGTTTCTGAGGAAGCCCAGTGAAGACAAAATGTTTTAATGAAGAGCACTATGTTGAAGGCTCATAGATGGTTTTGTTTGTTGTGTTTACAGCATCTGCCTCCTTGGAAACCGAACCTTGTCAAAACGCAGCTTTGATGTGTGTGCCAAATTTACTGAGAGCAATAATGAGACAAAGACTACAAAGCTTTGGAGCCTGTTCTGTGACAGCCCTTTGCTTAATGCTACATGTGATGATTACTTTAATCTCAATAATGTCACAGAAATTCAAGGAATTCCTGGAATAATGAGTGGAGTTCTAGCTGGTAAGTTGGAAAGCACAGTGATTTCAGAATGTTTGAATGCTTCAGAACCACAGACGCATGCAGGTTGGCAAAGCCTCTCAGGATCACCAAGTCCAACCTAGAGCCCTACTCTACAAGAGTCACCTTAAACCACAGCCCTAAGCACCACATCCAATCCACCCTTAAACACATCCAGGGTGGGTGACTCCACCACCTCCCTGGGCAGCTCATTCCAGTCCCTGACCACTCTCTCCATGGAAAAACTTTTTCCTAATGTCCAGTCTAAACCTGTCCAGTCTCAGCTCAAGGCCATCCCCCCTTGTTCTGTCTCCAATTACCTGTGAGAAGAGACCAGCAGCAGCCTCTCCACAATATCCTTTCAGGTAGCTGTAGACAGCAATGAAGTCTCCCCTCAGGCTCCTGTTTTTCGTACTAACCATCCCCAGTTGCCTCAGTCACTCCTCATAAGAGTTATTCTCCAGGCCCTTCCCCAGCTTCATTGCCCTCCTCTGGACCTGCTCCAGCACCTCCACATCTCTCTTGTATTGCAGTGCCCAAAAGTGAACACAGCGCTCGAGGTGTGGCCTCACCAAAGCTGAGTCCAAGGGGACAATCACCTCCCTGCTCCTGCTGGACACAGCATTTTTAATCCAAGCCAGGATGCCATTGGCCTTCTTGGCCAGCTGGGCACACTGCTGGCTCACATACAGTTCCTGTCTATGGCAACCCCCAGGTCCCTTTCTGCCAGGCAGCTCTCCAGCCACACTGCCCCAAGCCTGGAGCACAGCTTGGGGTTGTTGTGACCCAAGTGCAGGACCTGGCATTTGGCCTTGTTGAAGCTCATCCCATTATTGTTGGCTCATTGATCCAGCCTGGCCAATTCTTTTGGCCTGTTCTCTAATGCAGTGAATAGAATAGAATCAACCACGTTGGAAGAGACCTCCAAGCTCATCCAGTCCAACCTAGCACCCAGCCCTATCCAATCAACCAGATCATGGCACTAAGTGCCCCATCCAGGATTTTCTTCAACACCTCCAGGCACAGTGACTCCACCACCTCCCTGGGCAGCCCATTCCAATGCCAATCACTCTCTCTGCCAACAACTTCCTCCTAACATCCAGCCTAGACCTCTCCTGG
>WAAF01006220.1:37200-61849 GCA_013400475.1 Tricholaema leucomelas | reverse complement strand
TGCTTGGGGTTGTTGTGGCCAAAGTGCAGAACCCTGCACTTGGCCTTGTTCAGTCTCATCCCATTGGCCTCTGCCCACCCATCCAGCCTGGCAAGGTCCCTCTGCAGGGCTCTCCTACCTTCCAAAAGATCAACACCTGCTCCTAGCTTGATGTCATCTGCAAACTGACTGATGCTGGACTGAATCCCCTCGTCCAGATCATCAATAAAGATATTGAGCAGGACTGGGCCCAGCACTGATCCCTGGGGCACACCACTAGTGACAGCTGCCAACTGGATGTGGCACCATTCACCACCACTTTCTGGGCTCAGCCTTCCAGCCAGTTCCTGACCCAGCACAGAGTGAATTTGTCCAAGCCATGAGCTGCCAGTTTAGCCAGGAGCTTGTTGTGGCAGACAGTGTCAAAGGCTTTGCTGCAGTCCAGGTAGACTACATCCACAGCCTGCCCCACATTCACCTGGCAGGAACCTGATCATAAAAGGAGATCAGGTTGGTCAGGCAGGACCTGCCCTTCCTAAAAGGATCCTAGACCTAGTGGTCTAGTCTGCCACTGCTTCTCTAGCTCTAATCTGTTTGTGTGCCACAGTGTTACCTGGAGCAACTCTTGTAAACTTTCTATCTGGTTTTAGAACCTTAGTATCTAATGCTTTAGTTTGCATCATTGGAGTTGTAGAAGCACTCTTTCAAAAACCATTGTTGTATCCCAAAAAAGGAGGGAGGGGGGAAGACAGGAAAGTGTTTATCACAGCTGACTTTTAAAAACTTGTTTTGCTTCTTTGTGTGCCAAATGCACTTACGTCAATGAGCTCTTTGTTCCTACCTTCTCAAACCCTCCTTGAGGAGAAGCTCTTTACACTTTGTAGGGGGTGCCTTGAGGAATGAAGTCATGTGGCTTGTCCAGTGTGATGCATCAAGTCAGTGATGGGTTTGGAGAAAGCAGTCTTTCTAGTTTCCAGTCTAGATTTTGGGCAGGAGATCATAGAATCAACCAGGTTGGAAGAGACCTCCAAGGTCATCTACTCCAACCTAGCACCCAGCCCTGTCCAGTCATCTAGCCCATGGCACTAAATGCCTCATCCAGGCTTTTTCCTGAACACCTCCAGGGTGTGTGCAGATTTTCTTCTGTTTCTTCTGGCAGCTTGGGATTGCAGTTGCACTGGGTCATAAGGTTCATTCTGAACATGTAATGCATTGTGTCATATACAAAGAATGTTTCTCTGGGTGGAATTGGTGCTCTGATAGAATAGCCTGGTTTGGAAGGCACCTCCGAACATCATCTAGTCCAATCTCCCCTGCAGTCAGCAGGGACATGCTCAACTAGACCAGGTTGCCCAGAGCCCCATCAAGCCTCCCCTCTCCTACTTCTCCTTAAGGTTTGATAGGTGTAAATATGTGACTCTACATAGGATGCTAAGCAGTCATTATTGCCATAGTAATTCAGTTTAAAACATCAAAGATACAGTGTATGAATACATAAAAATGTACTAAGTGAAGCAAGAGGCCTCTTTGAGTCTAAATTTGTGTGCTTAAAAGGAAGTCAGCTTCCTCAAGGAGAAATGAAGCTCTTTTCAGTTGAATTGTTGGTTCCAGGAAATGTGACTTGGTTTGTTCTATGTGTGTTATAATTTGCCACATGCTTATTTACCATGAATGTGGCATGAAATATGTTTCCTGAACTCTTGTGCACTCAGAAGACATCTGTGTGTTCTAACTTCTAGCTATGGTGTAAGCTCCAAACTGCTGTTTTGCATGTCTCAGCTGAGCTCTCTTTTGGAGGAGCATGCTTTGATTCTGTTCACTAATTAATACTGCTTTGAAGTAGCAGTGGTGCATGAAAGTGCATTTCACTGTTCTGCTGTTAGTTGCTGCTCACATCTCCAACAACCATTGAGACCAGTCTGAGGGATACGCTTTCTGGTGCAAATTGCTTGATACTTACCTGTGCTGAAGCTCACTGATTGCATTCTGTGCAGTCACTGAGTGTAAAATGGGTTGTGTTGTGCAGTGCATTTTGCTTTTACAGCTTTGAGTATCTGAGTGTTACCTGTATGCTTTCTACTAGCTCCTTCCAGCCTGTTTGGGTGTACTGGAAAGCACTGGTTACACCCTGATACTGCTCCTTGTGGAAGCTTGCTGGTCACTTCCCTGAATTATTAAAGCTGCTTTTACATGCACTTAGTTGCTGTTTTCTGTATCTGAAACTTTATCTGTGTAAGAAGTTTTGAAGTTTTTCTTCTCACCCTGGCTGCTTTCTTGGGTGAGGAACCATTCAGAAACGTGGGAACTGCAAGTGAACCTAATGGAGTGGATTGCCTTAATTGACAAATTCTTCAAAGAACTTGACTGCTTCTGACAAGTCTCCTTTCCAAGAGCTATGCTGAGACTCCCCAAGTTCCTCAAAACTCAAGGGGAGAAGAAAACCTGTGAATCAATGCTGGTTTTGTCAGAACTCCAAAGTATCACCTGTGTGTTTGCTGTTTCTATCCCTTGCTCTTGTTGCTATGAACTGCTTATGTGCAGATGCTACCTTTAGTTTCTTGATCTCTCCAAAACTCTTTAAGGAGTTGGACTCAGTCCTTGGTTAGCAATACAGTTTCAGACAAACTCACAGTTAGCTCAGGTCTTTCACTGTTCTTGCAGGTGTCAGGCCAAGTACAGGGTTTTTTTTCTGCTTTAGGAAGAATGTGCTGTAGTTCTGTTCTCTGATTGTTGCTTTGAAGCAGCACTGCTGTGTAACAGTGCATTTCAACAGTCCTAGTGCCATGTAATGCTAAGAATACATGGAGTGGATCCCTTGACCTGCTTTCTGAGTGTGAGCACACATTCCAGTGCCTAATGTAAGCTTGAACTTGACTGACAATGGTTTCTCAAGAGTTTTTCCTCCACTGATGGTGTACCTCATGGTTTGTCTCAAGACATTACAGCTGCAGACTCTGCACTTGCAGGTTTGAGCTGTGACTGGGAATGCTCAGATAGC
Source organism: Tricholaema leucomelas (assembly GCA_013400475.1). Classification (NCBI taxonomy): domain Eukaryota; kingdom Metazoa; phylum Chordata; class Aves; order Piciformes; family Lybiidae; genus Tricholaema lacrymosa; species Tricholaema leucomelas. The sequence continues at coordinate 58,872 of WAAF01006220.1, read as the reverse complement.
ATATTCCTGGGTAAGGAACTGGCTGGATAGTGGCATGCAGAGAGTGGTGATCAAGAACACACTGTCCACCTGGAGACCAGTGCCAAGTGGCATCTCTGAGGGGTCAGTGCTGGCAGCAGTGCTGTTTAATATCTTTGTCAGTGAAATGGACAGAGGAATCAGCGCACCCTCAGCAGGTTTGCAGATGACACCAAGCTGTGTGGCACAGTTCACTTGCTGGAGGGCAGGGATCCATCCAGAGGGACCTGGAGAGGTGGGCCCAGGCCAACCTCGTGGCATTCAACAAGGCCAAATGTAAGGTCCTGCACCTGGGTGGGCACAATCCCAAGCACAGCTCCAGGCTGGGTGGGGAATGGCTGAGAGCAGCCCTGAGGAAAAGGACCTGGGGGTCTGGGTTGATGAAAAGCTCAACAGGAGCCTGCAGTGTGCACATGCAGCCCAGACAGCAACCCTGTGCTGGGCTGCAGCAAGAGCAGTGTGGGCAGCAGGGCAAGGGAGGGGATTCTGCCCCTTTACTCTGCTCTCCTCAGACCCCACCTGCAGTACTGTGTGCAGTTCTGGAGCCCCCAGCACAAGAAGGACATGGAACTGCTGGAGCCAGTCCAGAGGAGAGCCACGAAGATGCTCAGAGGGCTGCAGCAGCTCTGCTATGAGGACAGGCTGAGAGAGTTGGGGCTCTGCAGCCTGGAGAAGAGAAGGCTTCGAGGAGACCTTAGAGTGGCTTTGCAGTATCTGAAGGGAGCCTACAGGAAGGCTGGGGAGGGACTATTGACAAGGCCTGGTAATGTCAGGAGTAATGGGTTTAAACTGGCAGAGGGGAGATTAAAAGTAGATGTTAGGAAAGGGTTCTTTGGAGTGAGGGTGTGAGACACTGGCACAGGTTGCCCAGGGAGGTTGTGGCTGCTCCCTCCCTGGAGGTGTTGAAGGCCAGGTTGGATGAGGCCTTGAGCAACCATTCTAGTGGGAGGTGTCCCTGCCTATGGCAAGGGGTTGGGACTAGATGGTCTTTGAGGTCCTTCCCAACCCACACCATGATCATGCTGAACGCCTCAGGAAGCATGTGTGGAGTCCTGGCACCATTTACTGAGCACTTGTATACCTCACCAGTGCATTTGTTATGCACCTTTTATGACTTCTGTCCCAACAGTAAATCGTTCTACAAATAGTTGACCAAACATGTCCATGAATAATAACAAGTCTCTAACAGTATAATAACAAGTCCCTAATGGTACTACTAATAATTAACTTTTTATGGCTTTGCTTTTATCTCTGGATCTCTTTGTTTCCTCTTCATTTCAATGACCTCTCTACCTTGTGCCATTTACTGAAACACAGTCTCCTGCTGTGCTCAAGGTAACCTCTTGCTGTACTGACAAATACTGTATTGCATTCCTTTAGGTTGTACTGGAAGATGGGAATTGGCTGTGAGATCCATTGTCCTGGCAGTCCATGAGAATTGTTGAGGGTCTTTTATTTTCCTGTGATGTAAAATCTTTTGGCTCTAAGGAGGAACAACAACATCTACTTTTGTTTTCCAACATGTTCATGAGGTTCAACAAGACCAAGTGCAAGGTCTTGCATCTGGGTAGAGGCAATCCCAAGTGTCAGTATAGGCTGGGTGGTGACTGGCTTGAGAGCAGCCCTGAGGAGAGGGACTTTGGGGTGCTGGTGGATGAGAAGCTCAGCATGAGCCAGCAGTGTGCACTTGCAGCCCAGAAAGCCAACCAGAGCCTGGGCTGCAGCAGGAGAAGTGTGGCCAGCAGGGTGAGAGAAGTGATCCTTCCCCTCTGCTGTGCTCTGGTGAGACCACACCTTGAGTACTGCATCCAGTTCTGGAGCCCCTGGTACCAGAGGGATATGGATGTGCTGGAAGGTGTCCAGAGAAAGGCCACGAGGATGCCCAGAGGGCTGGAGCACCTCTGCTATGAGAAGAGATAGAGGGAGCTGGGGCTGTTCAGTGTGGAGAAAGCTCCAAGGTGATCTTATTGTGACCTTTCAGTATCTTAAGGGGGCCTACAAGAAAGCTGGGGAGGGACTTTTTAGGCTGTCAGGTAGTGATAGGACTGGGGGGAATGGAACAAAGCTAGAAATGGGTAGGTTCTGACTGGACATTAGGAAGAAGTTCCTCACTGAGGGCGATGAGAGCCTGGAACAGGTTGCTCAGGGAGGTGGTCGAGGCCCCATCCCTGGAATTGTTTAAGGCCAGGCTGGATGAGGCTCTGTGTAGCCTGATCTAGTGTGAGGTGTCCCTGGCCATGGCAGGGTGATTGGAACTAGATGATCCTTGTGATCTCTTCAAACCCTGACTGATTCTGTGTGATAGGACAGGTTGTCTCCTTTCAGAAGAGGGACCAATATTGGATGTTCTCACATCTTGTCAAGGGTAAATGTGAGCTTTCAAAAGTTGCTGTTTCTTTGACCTTTCAGTCTTCATCAAACAAGCATCCTCAATTTGGGAATCTGAGCTGCATTCTGCAGGTTTTTGCTTGCTTCAGGTTTGTTTTCTTATCAGCTCTCTTCTGGAGTCTGCTTACTTTGTGTTTGTTACCATGTAGAATACCTTATCTGTGAACAGCTGAGTCCTGAACTGTTGTCCAGGCTTATTCTGTACAGCAGAACGAAAGTGTCCAAGTTACTGATAAGAAGCATTTCCTTTTGACCTGCTGTTTCTTGACTCGATGGGGAAACGTGGTGATCCCTGTGTAAGGGAAGCCATCTGCTTCAAAAGATTGTCACTACCTACAATCTTGGCTGACTCTTGGCTTTTTCCTCCCCTTGCAGATAATCTGTGGAGTGCCTACTCAGAAAAAGGATCAATAGTTGAGAAAAAAGACCACCCATCAGTTGCTGGATCAGAAGAGACAAAAATGAGTGGACTCCCTTATGTTTTCACAGACATCATGACCTACTTCACAATGCTTGTAGGGATTTATTTCCCATCTGTGACAGGTAGATGCAACTGTTTTTCTTAAGTGTGGATGTTTACTTACAGGTGAAATCTCTTTGGTAGCATGTGAATGTTTGTTGATGATAGAAAGTCTGTGTCCAGGTTTTATGTGCCTTGAGTACTGTGTCCAGTTCTGGGCTCCTCAATTCAAGAGAGATGATGAGGTGCTGGAAGGTGTCCAGAAAAGGGCAACAAGGCTGGTGAAGGCCTGGAATACAAACCCTATGAGGAGAGGCTGAGGGAGCTGGGGGGGTGCAGCCTGCAGAAGAGGAGGCTCAGGGCAGAGCTCGTTGCTGTCTACAACTACCTGAAGGGAGGCTGTAGCCAGGTGGGGTTGGTCTCTTCTCCCAGGCAGCCAGCAACAGGACAAGGGGACACAGCCTCAAGTTGTGCCAGGGGAGCTCTAGGCTAGATGCTAGGAGGAAGTTCTTCACAGAGAGAGTGATTGGCATTGGAATGGGCTGCCCAGGGAGGTGGTGGAGTTGCCATCCCTGGAGGTGTTAACACAAAGCCTGGATGAGGCACTTAGTGCCATGGTCTGGTTGACTGGCTAGGGCTGGGTGCTAGGTTGGACTGGATGATCTTGGAGGTCTCTTCCAACCTGTTTGATTCTATTCTAAACCCACCTGGTGCTAGAGATACATAGCTGGTTCTTTTAGTAGGTTAGAGGACTTGAACTAATTTCTTGTTTAGGTGCTGCTTTCTACTTGTGGAAGGAGAACTAAAGCTCTGTGTGTTGCTAAATGTCCAATCAAGATGCACACATGAGAGAGCAGTTGTATATTAAGGCGATTCAGACATTCAAGCCATGAACTGCCTCTGATTTGTTTAAATGTCCCAAACTTTTCTTGTGACTCTAGGAGAGACTTACTTTGGTCCAGCTGAAAGATGAGTTGTGTAGTATTTTGATAGGTCACATATGACCAAAATAGCCAGAAACATTTCTCTTCAAGTCTCAGTAAAATGATTATAATGTAAAGTGACGAAACAGAACTCAGATAAGAAGTTGCAACAGTGATTACTGGAAGGATGCCATATGGAGGTGTCCCTTTGTATTCTTCTATTGTATTGTCTAGTTCTGGAGCCCTTATTATAGGAGAGATATAGATGTGCTGGAAGGTGCCCAGAGAATAAAAAATGTTTCTACAAATATATCTATGGCAAGAGAAGGGCCAAGGACAACCTCCAGTCCTTATTAGATAGAGAGGGGAACATAGTGACAAAGGATGAGGGAAAGGCAGAGGTGCTTAACACCTTCTTTGCCTCAGTCTTCAATAGTGGGACAGGTTGTCTCCAGGACAACTGGACTCCTGAGCTGGCAGCTGGAGCCAGGGACCAGTATAGTCCCCCTCTAATCCATGAGGAGAAGGTAAGGGACCTGCTGAGCCACTTGGATCCTCATAAGTCCATGGGGCCAGATGGGATCCATCCTAGGGTTCTGAGAGAGCTGGCAGCTGAGCTGGCCAAGCCACTCTCCATCACTGATCAACAGTCCTGGCTCACTGGAGAGGTCCCTGCAGACTGGAAGCTGCCAATGTGATGCCATCCACAAGAAGGGTCGAAAGGAGGAGCCAGAAAACTCCAGAGCTGTCAGCCTGACCTCAGTGCCAGGCAAGGGCATGGAAAAGGTCATCTTGAGTGCCATCACAGAGCACCTACAGGATGGCCAAGGGATCCCTTGGAGGTCTTTTCCAACCTGATTGATTCTATTCTATTCTAAAAGGGTCACGAGGATGATTGGGGGCAGGAGCACCTCTGCTGTGAGGAGAGGCTGAGGGAGTTGAGGCTGTTCAGTCTGGAGAGAAGGCTCTGAGGGGACCTTATTGTGACATTCAGTATCTCAAGGGGCCTACAAGAAAACTGGGGAGGGACTTTTTAGGCTGTCAGGTAGTGATAGGAGTAGAAATGGGTAGATTCAGACTGAATGTTAGGAAGAAGTTCTTCAGCATGAGGGTGGTGAGAGCCTGGCATGAGTTGCTCTGGGAGGTGGTGGAAGCCTCATCCCTGGAGGTGTTTAAGGCCAGGCTGGATGAGGCTGTGTGCAGCCTGCTCTAGGCTAGGGTGTCCCTGGGCATGGCAGAGAGGTTGGAACTGGCTGATCATTGTAGTCCCTTCCAACCCTGACTGGTTCTACAATTCCAATTCTCTGCTTCAGGCTTTTATCATCACATCATGGCATCTGCCTTTGTGGGTAGGTTTTCACGGCAGGGACTCTTCCAGTACAAAAGCACTGCCACATCTTGATGTCACCTTCCACATTTCTGTGTCTGACAGTGGGCAGGGCAGTCCAGCAAAGACATCAGAATTAGTTGTGGTGTGGTTTTGTGTATTTTCTTGTTCAAGTTTTGAGCCCCCCCTCAGCCTCAGCAGGCCCAGGAGCAGGCCACACTGAACCCCAACAATACATACCTAGGCCTACTGCAGGCTTCAGCAGGCCCTGTGCTGTAGCTGGGAGGTAGCTGCCAGCTGGGGCCAGGGGAGGGCCTCTCTCTCCCCCACAAACCATAAGATAGCAGCACATGTCTCCTGAGATGGAGAGAAGAGAGAAACAGAGCAGGAACTGACTGTGCTTTCCTTTAAATAGGGAGATACAGGAATAGAACAACAGATGATAAGACCCTGGGACTATCTGCCTGTCTCCCTGGGGCTCTCTGTCCTCTGGAGGGCTTTTCTTTGTGCTTATGCCAGTTAACTCTTAACCTACAACACTTCCCTTCTTTCACAGCACGTACCAGAAAGTATTTTTGTGCTCTTGTTCAATTCATAGAATCAAGCAGGCTGGAAGAGACCTCCAAGATCATCCAGTCCAACCTAGCACCCAGCCCTATCCAGTCAACCAGACCATGGCACTAAGTGCCTCATCCAGGCTTTGTTTCAACACCTCCAGGGTTGGTAACTCCACCACCTCCCTGGGCAGCCCATTCCAATGCCAATCACTCTCTCTGTGAAGAACTTCCTCCTAGCATCCAGCCTAGACCTCCCCTGGGACAAACTTGATGCTATGTCCATTCTGTTGCTGGTTGCCTGACAGATGAGACCAACCCCAACTGGCTGCAGCCTCCCTTCAGATAGCTGCAGGATAGTCCCCTGGGCAAAGTTTCTTCATGCCTTTAAAGCTAAATTATTGCAGCACAGGACTTTCCACCTCAACACAACCTCCCTTCAGGTAGTTGTAGACAGCAAAGAGGTCTGCCCTGAGCCTCCTCTTCTGCAGGCTGCACACCCCCAGCTCCCTCAGCCTCTCCTCACAGGGCTGTGCTCCAGGCCTCTTACCAGTCCTGGTGCCCTTCTCTGGACAAGTTCCAGTACTTCAACATCTCTCTTGAATTGAGGAGCCCAGAACTGGACATGACACTCAAGGTGTGGCCTGAGCAGTGCTGAGTACAGGGGCAGAATAACCTCCCTTGTCCTGCTGGCCACACTGTTCCTCTTGAGAGGGATGTGTGTGTGGTTTCCTAACTGTTGTTGTTCTTCCTGCCTGCTCTTCTCTCTTTTTTTAAAATATATTTCTATTGTTTAGGGTTTTTTTTATTTGCTTGCATATCTTATAATGCATAAATTATCTTACTTTAGTGATAAGATAGGCAATAGGTAACAGTTGCATTTAGAAGACAGTGCAGTTGATCAGACTGGCTAAGATGGGTAAATCCTCATTGGTTTATAACGTTCAAGCCCCATATTTTGCTGCTCCTGGATTTATGAATATTTAAAATAATTAGAATCATAGAATAGAATTATAGAGTCAGTTAGGGTTGGAAGGGACCACAAGGATCATCTAGTTCCAACCCCCCTGCCATGCCCAGGGACACCCTTCCCTAGATCAGCCTGGCCAGAGCCTCATCCAGCCTGGCCTTAAACCCCTCCAGCCATGGGGCCTCAACCACCTTCCTGGGCAACCCATTCCAGCCTCTCACCACTCTCATGCTCAACAACTTCCTCCTCACATGCAATCTGAATCTCCCCCCCTCCAGCTTTGCTCCATTCTCCCCAGTCCTGTCACTCCCTGACAGCCTAAAAAGTCCCTCCCCAGCTTTTTTGTAGGTCCCCTTCAGATCCTGGAAGGCCACAAGAAGGTCACCTGGGAGCCTCCTCTTCTCCAGCCTGCACAGCCCCAACTCTTTCAGTCTGTCCTCACAGCAGAGCTGCTGCAGCCCTCTGAGCATCCTCCTGGCCCTTCTCTGGACACATTCCAGCATCTCCACATCCTTCTTGTAACAGGGGCTCCAGAACTGGATGCAGTACTCCAGGTGGGGTCTCAGCAGAGCAGAGCAGAGGGGGAGAATCACCTCCCTGGCCCTGCTGGCCACACTTCTCCTGATGCAGCCCAGGCTCTGGTTAGCTTTGTGGGCTGCAAGTGCACACTGCTGGCTCATGTTGAGCTTCTCGTCCAGCAGCAGCCCCAAGTCCCTCTCCTCAGGGCTGCTCTCCAGCCACTCTCTGCCCAGCCTGGATTTGTGCCTGGGATTGCCCCAGCCCAGATGCAGGACCCTGCACTTGGTGTAATTCTGAAGGTATATTTCAAAACCATGGTTTGCCTGGGTTTTTGACTCTTTCTTTCCTGAATTATCTGGAATTTATTCAGTCAACAAAAGATGGTAATGTAAGCTTCTCAATTTATATCTGGCTTGTATTGGGTTGGATTTGATGATCTATGAGGTCTCTTCCCACTCTGGTGATCCTGTGACACTGTATTCAGGATTTGTGCAGGATTGTAGTAGACTTCTGTAGCCTGTTCTGTTGGTAATGGTGTTTTAAATTAGGCTTGAAGCTACGTCTGCTTGTTCTATTAGTTACTCAGATGAAGCTAGTATTAACTGGTTTTATGACAAATAAACTTGTTCTCTCTGAAGGTATTATGGCAGGTTCAAACAGATCTGGAGATCTTAAGGATGCTCAGAAATCTATTCCTACCGGAACAATTTTGGCCATTTCAACTACGTCTTTTATTTGTATCCTTTATGCTGTGACCTTTTTTCTTTGCTGGTGTGCATCCTGCAGGTCTCACAGGGTGGTTTTTGCATTGAAACGTTGTTGGAGTTGCCTGAGTTAATAAATCGAATTTAAACTGCAAAGGAAACTAATGAAATCTAAACCGGGAAGAAGTCCTTGGGTTTAGATGAAGGTTGCTAAACCCTCACATTTTATTTGCACTTATAAATGTGTATATATATGTTATAGAATATATACTGCTATATATTCTATGTAGAGAATATGTATTCTCTATATAGAGTCTATGTGTTCTCTCTCTATATAAAGTATATAAGAATATATGCATTCTCTATATGCTCTATAGAAAATATATGTACTCTCTATATATACTGTATATAGAGGATATGTTTTCTCTCTATATATATATACTCTCTAGAGAATATGTGTACTCTCCATATATATATTGTCTATATAGAGAATATATGTATTCTCTATATACTCTATATGGAGAATATAAGTATTCTCTCTATATATACTCTATATAGAGAATATATCTGTTCTCTCTCTATACATATACTCTATACAGAGAATGTATCTGTTCTCTCTCTCTATATATACTCTATACAGAGAATGTATCTGTTCTCTCTCTCTATATATATACTCTATACAGAGAATGTATCTGTTCTCTCTCTATATATACCCTATATAGGGAATATATCTGTTCTCTCTCTATATGCTCTATATAGAGAATATATGTATTCTCCCTCTATATATGCTCTATACAGAGAATATAGAGTATATATAGAGAGAGCATACATATATTCTCTGTATAGAGTATATATAGAGAGAATACATATACAGAGAATGTATGTATTCTCTATATATATACTCTATATAGAGAATATATCTGTTCTCTCTCTCTATATATACTCTATATTCTCTGTATAGAGTATATATAGAGAGAATACATATACAGAGAATGTATGTATTCTCTATATATATACTCTCTATAGAGAATATATCTGTTCTCTCTCTCTATATATACTCCACAGAGAATATATCTGTTCTCTATATATATATACTCTACAGAGAATATATCTGTTCTCTCTCTATATATATACTCTATACAGAGAATATATCTGTTCTCTCTCTCTATATATATACTCTATATAGAAAATATGTGTGTTCTCTATATATGTACTCTATACAGAGAATATGTGTATTTTCTCTCTCTATATATCCTCTCTATAGAGAATATGTGTATTCTCTATATAGAATATAGTAGTGCTTCAAATCTCAAGCTATAATTGGTGGGTTTAGTTAAGCAATGTAGAGTTGTGGGTTTCTTAGCATTGTGCTTCAGTTGGCAGATTGCTTTGTTCTTAGTCTTGGGCATAACTAGACAAAAGTCTTAAAGCAAAATAATAATGGGACCTGATAGTCCTTCAACACCTAGAAGACACAAACACTTATATATATGAGAACTTATCTGTTTTGTTGTGTGATGCATGGCCTGGTTACCTTGGGTGTTTCACAAACCAACTGTACATCAAATGCAGTTGTAGAGACAAACTAAAGTTGTAGCATAGAATTAAAAAAAAAACCAAAAAGGAAAGAAAAAAATCCCCAGAACAACCAAGCCAGCAAACCCCACTGCATTTCGTTATCATGGACACTTTGATTTCATCTCTAGGTGAAAAATGATGTGCTTTATCTTTCTGTATGATCATTTATAGCCCATGCTTCCTTCACTCTCAGTAATAGACCTCTCCTGCATCGTGTTGTTCGGTGCCTGTATAGAAGGTGTGATATTAAGAGATAAGTAAGTGTTCCTCCATTTCTAATTTCACAGGAAGTATGTGTGAGTGTGGGTTATGTTAATAGCACTTTGTAAAGGGTTAATCTCCTGGGGGAATGGTCTTGACCCTGACCCCAGGTCCTCCTGACTCCTCTCTGGGTGTGGGTCTTTCGGGGACTTCAGATGTAGTGTTTAGCCCACTGTAAAAACAGAGGAACTTCCTCGCCTTGCCTCCCTGCCTGTTAGCATCACCCTCCTGTTCCTGCTGCTCTTTGTTTTACCACTTAGTCATCAATCCATGGGGTGGACAAACCCATTGCCATCAATCTGGTTGTATATATGTTGTACCTTGTTTTCCCTTCCCTATATCTCTTTGTAACTCCTCTACCTCAAACATTTTTTATTGTTAAAGTTTTTTCTTTTTACTTCCAAATTGAAGTAAGACTATTTGGGTGTCTGTTACCTTTTTCTCTCTACAGCTAATTCCTTTTCTTTGAAAAAGGCATCCTTGAAGTTGTTGTTGGTTCTGTTAACTCTGGGAAACTTTAGAACTGAGGCATACTTAATGGTGACTCCTTGGGGAAGTGTTCCATGTGATCTGTTTTTCTTAGGTTAAAACTGGAGAGAAAGTCTTACCAGTTAACCTGAGATGGCTGCTAAATGAAAGGTTCTTGAAAGAAAACCAGTGCTGGTGTCTGTGGAGGTGATGGACAAGGACAAAGAGTAGTATTACTATTGGAAAAAGTAACATGCTTCTGAGGTACAGGGACAGGAAAATATTTCTGAGCCACATGACAAGGAGGAGTTTCTGAAGGAGTGCAGTGCACCAACAGGCATAGAGATTCCACTGGACGTACCTCTTGGTTTTTGTTTTCAAATGATCAGTTACAGATCAGCAGTTGTGTGTCTCTTCTCCTGTGTAATTGCCTGAGGATATTTGAGGCACAGTGTGAAGCACAAAGTTAATAAACATAATGGAGATAGGCATGCACCTCAATCTCCAGATTTTGATATCATTTCTCTCCTAGGAAGAGTTGAGATGGCTAAGATGAATCTACTGGCAAGTTCTAAGTTTGTTTCCTTGATGCTGCCTAGTTCTCTTTTCTAATAAGGCCCAGATTTGCTTTTGATGATGAAGCAGTACCAGTGAGCTGTTGTTTGGGTGGTTATGGAAATGCTGCTGAGACAGCTTATTTAAATACACCATCTTTAGGCTAGGAGGAAAACCCCAAGTTGAAAGCTAGATTCTAACCAAAGCTAATAAAAGAGGCAGATTAATTTTACTTCTAAAATAATCAGTGCATGAGTGAAAGTCTCTGCTTTCTTTTCCTTCAAAGTAAAATATACAAACCAAATCAAACTGATGCTTCAGAAATAATGAATTCTTAGTTATCCATCAATGCAGTGTCTACTACATTCAAATTGTTGGCAGCAGGATATTGGATATTTACTGGTGGGGGGGGAGGTGTGATGTGGTATGTAGTTAGATATTGGATATTTACTGGTGGGGGGGAGGTGTGATGTGGTATGTAGTTAGATATTGGATATTTACTGGTGGGGGGAGGTGTGATGTGGTATGTAGTTAGATATTGGATGTTTACTGGTGGGGGGAGGTGTGATATAATATGTGGTTTTGCAAGCTATGAGTTCAGTTGAGTGTCATTAGCACACAATGCACTGTAGCAAGAGCATTGAATCCATGTTCTTGCATCTCTACTGCTGCCAGTTCTTGTTCAGCTGAAATGCAGTGTTAACAGTAAAATGCACAGATTTTGATCTAGTTTAAAGGGCACTTTTTTGGGGTAATCCTCAGGATTCCCATGGGGAGAAAGTAGGTTGTATACCTGTCAGCGTTTGCCATTCAGCTTCTCACGTTGTTTTTACTCAATGTTTAATTAAAACACAGGCAGTAGAATTTTAATTAAGAATGAATGTGCAGCTGTATTGAGTACAAACATAGAAGCAGAATACTGTGTTTTGTATTTTCAAGAGTATGGGTGTTTCTTTTTCTGCTGAAAGCAACATGTAGCCATACTTCCAAGCCTGGGTTTATACAAGAATTTGAACACTGGCTGCTTTTATGAAGCCAATTACTGTTTTTCTTGACCCTGTCTGAGGAGAGATAAACCATTTAATTTTTCTTTGTAGCCTTCCACTTGCTTGCTTGCCATATTCACTTAAAAATTGCAGCAGGTAGCAACACTAAGAAGGTGCACATGGATGACTTGAGATGGTTGTGTTTAGTAGTTTCTTTATTGTCCACATGTCAGCATCACACTTAAAAAGGAAAGGCCAATGCTTTGTATTGCAAATCTCTTATGCTGCAGGGTGTATCTGTATTACTTGCAGAACAGGCTCCTGCAATCTAGTCTCTAGTAGCCACGAGGATCTAAAACATGCATATGTAGAAACTTAGCTGTTGCTGTTAGTTCTGCAATATGTTGCTTGGGAAATCCTCTAGTACATATTGTGACATGGTGTTTATTGCTGAAAAGTGCTTGAAGCCATAGTAAAAGTTATTTTAATGCCTAATTTCCCCTGTTCCCCCGCTTTTTTCCTCCTGTTTTCTAAGGTTTGGAGAAGCAGTTGATGGAAATCTAGTGGTTGGTACACTGGCCTGGCCTTCTCCATGGGTTATTGTGATTGGTTCATTCTTTTCAACGTGTGGTGCTGGTCTCCAGAGCCTCACTGGTGCACCTCGTCTGCTGCAGGCCATTGCAAGAGATGGCATTGTACCATTTATCCAAGTGAGAGTTTTCTTCTTCTCTTTTTTCTTTAGACTATATCAAATGTGTCTTATGCTTTGAAAAAAGATGTTTCTGCTGTTCCTGTAGAACTGTGAGGAAAAGATTTGGAGCTCAAGTTTAACTGTGTATAATAGACCAAGCCACAGTGACCTTTTAGTGCTACAACAGTTGCCTTATAAGAGGCCCATGGGATGAGATTTAACAAGGCCAAGTGCAGGGTTCTACACTTTGGTCACAACAACCCCAAGCAGTGCTACAGGCTGGGGACAGAGAGGCTGAGAGCAGCCAGGCAGAGAGGGACCTGGGGGTGCTGGTAGAGAGTAGCTGAAGATGAGCCAGCAGTGTGCCCAGGTGGCCAAGAGAGACAATGGCATCCTGGCCTGGATCAGGAAGAGTGTGGCCAGTAGGACAAGGGAGGTTATTCTGCCCCTGTACTCAGCACTGCTCAGGCCACACCTTGAGTGCTGTGTCCAGTTCTTGCCTCCTCAATTCAAGAGAGATGTTGAGGTACTGGAACGTGTCCATAGAAGGGTGATGAAGTTGATGAGGTGCCTGGAGCATGGTCCTGTGAGGAGAGGCTGAGGGAGCTGGGAGTGTTTAGCCTGGAGAAGAGGAGGCTCAGGGCAGAGCTCATTGCTGTCTACAACTCCCTGAAGGGAGGCTGTAGCCAGGTGGGGTTGGTGTCTTCTGCCAGGTAACCAGCAACAGAACAAGGGGACACAGCCTCAAGTTGTGCCTGGGCAGGTCTAGGCTGGATGTTAGGAGGAAGTTGTTGTCAGAGAGAGTGATTGGCATTGGAATGGGCTGCCCAGGGAGGTGGTGGAGTCGCTGTCCCTGGAGGTGTTGAAGAAAAGCCTGGATGGGGCATTCAGTGCCATGGTCTGGTTGATTGGCTAGGGCTGGGTGTTAGGTTGGCCTGGATGATCTTGGAAGTCTCTTCCAACTTGGCTGATTCTGTGATAACATAGCAAAACCAGCTTCAAGAACAAAAATTCAAGCCGGTGTTTAAGTAAATGAACATTTTTGGAACAGTTGTCAAGTTTAGCAGGTAGCCCAGACACTGAAGGGAGCTAGGGCTGGATTTGGGATAGTAGGCTGTTTTGTATGGGGAATTCTAAGGATGATTTGGAGCATTTGTCTTTATATCTCTTTTTAGGAGGTTTGATACCCAAGTTCCATGACCAAACTTGTGCTTGTTTATTCCCTATTCCACTTACCTTTCTTTCTGGAGTTTTGGTCAGATGTGTGCTCACATGTTACATGAAAAATGGGCTGCTGCTCCTTGTAAATAACTTGGGACTCTTCAGAGATACCTATAATCTCTCTTCAGTGAGGACTAGATAGAGAGCAGCAGCAGCTTGGTTTGATTCCTGGTTTGGGGCAAGTGTTCTGAGTTCCAGTGCTGTGTGACTTGAAGATTCCTTAGCTATGCTATGCCTATGGCTATTGTGAATGAGTTAGCTGGAGAATTTGAGTTTGTGGGGGAGACATCTGAGGGGGGAGGGAAACAAAGGATATGTGGGGATGGGAAAATAAGGAGGAGACTTGTGTGAAGAGGGGGAAGGAGTGCACAAGGAATGGGTCAGAGGAGATGATTGGAATAGCTGAGAAACAAAGCAAAATAGAAGATATAATGCTAGTGGCACTGGGGGGGGGTGGTTATCATTTGTGTACAGGAGGGGCTGGGTTGGCTTTCTTTGAAAGTAGGTCATACTGTTGCTGCCAGTGCTTTTCTAAGTCTTTAATCACTTGGTTCCATTCTCCTGCTGCTGCTTCCCTGCTCAGTCTGCTAAAGCCTAGTTTAACTAGGGATATATCCTTCATATTTTTTCTTAGGTCTTTCTCTTCTTTTGGGCTAAAGGGAAAAATGGTCTCTGGAAATTTATTCTGGTGTTGCTGCTAGGAGCCAGAGCCAGAAGGGCTTATGAATCAAGAAGTAAACAAGCTAAAATGACAGCAACTGCCTGTATGTTCTGCCAGCACTGCTTGCAGCGATGCTGCTGCCCTGTCTCAGGTTCTGCTGTCTGCACATACAGTCTTAGCAGCTTGTTAATTTGAAAGCTGTATTGCTGTTCCCTTTGTTTAGGAGCAGCCTTTCTACCAGTGTTGGAGAAAGATGATGAGGATATGCCAGAATATCAAACGTGCAGCTGCTTTATTTCACAGTAGAGCAGTGATGTGTTCCCTGACTTGCAAGACAGATCTGTAACTGGAAGTAAACACACTAAGCATGCTGGTGTGGAGGTACAGAATCATAGAACCAGCCAGGGTTGGAAGGGACCACAAGGATCATCTAGTTCCAACCCCCCTGCCATGGCCAGGGATATGCTACACTAGATCAGGCTGGCCAGAGCCTCATCCACCCTGGCCTTAAACACCTCCAGGGATGAGGCATCAACTGCCATTTCAGGCTCTCACCACTCTCATGCTGAACAACTTCCTCCTCGTGTCCAGCTTTGCTCCATTCCCCCTAGTCCTGTCACTCCCTGATAGCCTAAGTAGTCACTCCCCAGCTTTTTTGTAGGCTCTCTTCAGATCCTGGATGGCCACAAGAAGATCACCTCACAGCCACCTCCTTTCCAGACTGAACAGCCCCAACTCCCTCAGTCTGTCCCCATAGTAGAGCTTCTCCAGCCCTTGGATCATCCTCATGGCCCTTCTCTGGATGTGCTCCAGCATCTTCACATCCCTCTTGTAATAGGGGCTCCAGTGCTGGATGCAGTACTCCAGGTGGGGTCTCAACAGAGTGGAGTAGAGAGGGAGAACTGCCTTCCTCTACCTGCTGGCCACCTCAAAGGAGGTTGGAGCACGGTAATCGTGATGGAATTTAACTTGTGACTGGGAAAGGGATTGAGTGGCCTGTGCTGGATTGTTTTGAGAGAGACAAATGAAAAATTCCATTTTATCTGAAGCAAAAATTTGATGCTTGGTTAAAGTATGATTCTGTTTAATCAGGGTTGGATTTAAGAGTGAAGAATCAAAAAGGAAAAAAAATTACATGGTTGGGAAAGTGAGGGCAAGAGAATCCAGGAGAAGCAGGCTATCTGAAGAAGGATGTTCGAAGAGGGATTTGGGACTTGAGAAATGCTGCCTCAGGGGTAATCAAGGAGTTGAATCCAAATAGCTTAGTAAAGGGACAAGGGTATGACATGTGTGGGGCAAGGGGGGGAAGGAAAAGGAAGGGGGAGGACACAAACCAAACTTGAACCACGAGCAGAGAAAATGGCATTTTAATGTAAGGGATGGAAGATTGATGTATTACAGGAAGCCAAGGAAAAGACATTGTATAGAGAATGAAGGGAAGAACCTAGATAATGAAAAATGGAAGTGAGGGTTTAGTCTTCATAATTGTATGGAGGAGATGAATTATGGCTGCAACTTTAGCTGAAACATTTTCCTTCACCAATACAGCTGGGCAGAATTATCCCCAAGAAGAGATTACCACATGCAAAATGATTTTTAGTAGGGCTTTATGCAGGATCATAGGCTTACCTAAATCCTCTCTAAAGGTCAATATTTGTGTTTGCAAGTACTGAGCTGATGTCCATCTTTTTTTTCTTACCCAAAAAATAGTGCCCTTAACTCATTGGCTTTTTATAGAGGAAGCATGTGGAGTTTCAGATTAAAACAGCAACTGCAATAGTACTTTAACATTATGTAGTCATTGCTCATTTTAGTCAACATTTTCATGTTGTAAACCTGTGGGTTTCTGATTTTGTGACTCTTTGTAGTAGAGATGACCCTGCTCTAGGGTAGGGTGTCCCTGCCCGTGGCAGGGGGGTTGGAACTAGATGATCCTTGTGGTCCCTTCCAACCCTGACTGATTCTATGATTCTAATTTTCTTCCTTAATGAATGACTACCTTTTGGTTTCAGTTAGTTTGCAATCTACACACTTCATAACTGTCTAATGAACAAAACTCTCCCTGATCTTACTGCTTATGTGAATTGATCTAGGTATTTGGTCATGGAAAAGCAAATGGAGAACCAACATGGGCTCTGCTCCTCACTGCTGGCATTTGTGAAATTGGGATTTTGATAGCCTCACTGGACAGTGTAGCCCCAATTCTTTCAATGTAAGTATCAATGGGATGGTTTGGGTTTAAATTAAATAGTAATTTATTTTTCAATCAGGTAATATTGTTGTTTTTTCCAATAAGAAATGATAGGCTTTGGGTTCTCCTAAGTTATATTCCTGTTTGATCTGGGAGATAATAGAATAGAATCAACCAGCTTGGAAGAGACCTCCAAGATCATCCAGTCCAACCTAGCCCTATCCATGGCACTAAGTGCCTCATCCAGTCTTTTCCTGAACACCCCCAGGGACGGTGACTCCACCACCTCCCTGGGCAGCCCATTCCAATGCCAATCACT
This sequence comes from Tricholaema leucomelas, assembly GCA_013400475.1. Classification (NCBI taxonomy): domain Eukaryota; kingdom Metazoa; phylum Chordata; class Aves; order Piciformes; family Lybiidae; genus Tricholaema lacrymosa; species Tricholaema leucomelas. The sequence continues at coordinate 42,078 of WAAF01006220.1, read as the reverse complement.
CTCTCTGCCAACAACTTCCTCCTAACATCCAGCCTAGACCTCTCCTGGCACAACTGGAAACTGTGTCCCCTTGTCCTGTTGCTGGTTGCCTGGGAGAAGAGACCAACCCCACCTGGCTACAGCCTCTCTTCAGGTAGTTGTAGACAACAATGAGGTCTGCCCTGAGCCTCCTCTTCTGCAGGCTGCACACCCCCAGCTCCCTCAGCCTCTCCTCATAGGGTTTGTGTTCCAGGCCCCTCAACAGCTTTGTTGCCCTTCTCTGGACACCTTCCAGCACCTCAACATCTCTCTTGAGTTGAGGAGCCCAGAACTGGACACAGCACTCAAGGTTTGGCCTGACCAGTGCTGAGTACAGGGGCAGAATAACCTCGCTCCTCCTACTGGCCACCTTGTTCCTGATACAGGCCAGGATGCCATTGGCTTTCTTGGCCACCTGGGCACACTGCTGGCTCATCTTCAGCCTACTATCCACCAGTACCCCCAGGTCCCTTTCCTCCTGGCTGCTCTCCAGCCACTCTGTCCCCAGCCTGTAGTATTGCTTGGGGTTGTTGTGGCCAAAGTGCGGAACCCTGCACTTGGCCTTGTTCAATCTCATCCCATTGGCCTCTGCCCACCCATCCAGCCTGTCCAGGTCCCTCTGCAGGGCTCTCCTACCTTCCAACACATCAACACCTGCTCCTAGCTTGGTGTCATCTGCAAACTTACTGATGCTGGACTCAATATGAAAGAACAAAATGTTTTGCCTGGAACTGATTTCTAGCTACAAAACCTTTTTATGTGACAACTCTTGAACATATTTTAACTAGCATGAACTTTTAAAAACCTGGACATGGAAATGAAAGTTCCTGCTATTATAGTTGAAGTGTATCTATTAGAGACAGTCAAAACAATTCTTCAAGGTAGGAACTGAACTTTGACTGATATTTGTCTTGGAATTTTATCCTGTGTGTTATGGGTTGATCCTGGTAGACAGCTCAACCCCACACATCTACTTGCTCACCTCCTCTTAGCATGCTTTTACAGTTGAAGTGTATCTATTAGAGACAGGCAAAACAATTGTTCAAGGTAGGAACTAAACTTTGACCGATTTTTGTCTTGGAATTTTATCCTGTGTGTTATGGGTTGATCCTGGTAGACAGCTCGACTTGCTCACCTCCTCTTAGCGTGCTGGGAGAGAGAATTGGAAGGGTAAAGTAAGAAAACTCATGGATTGAAATAAAGACAGTTTAGTAGGTAAAGCAGAAGCTCTATGCACAAGCAAAGCAAAACAAAGCATTCCTTTGTTATTGCTAGGCAGATGCTTAGCCAATTCCAGGAAAGCAGGGCTTCTGCTATTGCTGTTACATTGGGAAACAAACAACCTTAAATCCAAATGGTCTCCCCTTCATCCCCCTTTCCTTCAGCTCTCGTTGCTGAGCATGATGCCATACAGTACTGAATATCCCTTTGGTCAGTTGTGGTCACCTATTCCAACTGTGCCCTCTGCAGGAGTGTTTGCTGGTGAGGTAGCAAGAAGAATAGAGAAGCCTTATAATGGAATCATTGCCACTGGAAGGAACCTTGAAGATCAAGTCCCACCATTATGTAACTCTTCTAAGTCTGGTGCTAAACCATGTCCCTCAGTATCACATCACAGTCTCACAGTATCACCAAGGTTGGAAGAGACCTCACAGATCATCAAGTCCAACCCTTTACCACAGAGCTCAAGGCTAGACCATGGCACCAAGTGCCACGTCCAATCCTGCCTTGAACAGCTCCAGGGACGGCGACTCCACCACCTCCCTGGGCAGCCCATTCCAGTAGCCAATGACTCTCTCAGTGAAGAACTTTCTCCTCACCTCAAGCCTAAACTTCCCCCGGCGCAGCCTGAGGCTGTGTCCTCTCGTTCTGGCGCTGGCCACCTGAGAGAAGAGAGCAACCTCCCCCTGGCCACAACCACCCCTCAGGTAGTTGTAGACAGCAATAAGGTCACCCCTGAGCCTCCTCTTCTCCAGGCTAAACAATCCCAGCTCCCTCAGCCTCTCCTCGTAGGGCTGTGCTCGAGGCCTCTCACCAGCCTCGTTGCCCTTCTCTGGACACGCTCAAGCATCTCAATGTCCCTTCTAAACTGGGGGGCCCAGAACTGAACACAGTACTCAAGGTGTGGTCTAACCAGTGCAGAGTACAGGGGCAGAATGATCTCCCTGCTCCTGCTGGCCACACCATTCCTGATGCAGGCCAGGATGCCATTGGCTCTCTTGGCCACCTGGGCACACTGCTGGCTCATGTTCAGGCGGGTATCAATCAGCACCCCCAGATCCCTTTCTGTCTGGCTGCACTCCATCCACTCTGACCCCAGCCTGCTTCTCTAGGAAGCCTATTTCAGGGTTTGAGAACCCTTTCAGTCAAGACATTTCCTGTAATATCTGACCTAAACCTCCCATAGTGCAACTGGAGGCTATTTGCTCTCATCCTATTGCTTGTTATGGGGAGACTGACCCCAATCTGGCTCCAGCCTCCTTTCAGGGAGTTGTAGAAAGCCTCCTCTTTTTCAGACTAAGCAACCCTAGTTCCCTCAACCACTCCTCTCCAAAGGCTTCTCCAACTTTCTTGCCCTTCTCTGGACGCAGTCCAGCATCTCAGTGTCCTTCTTGTAGTGGGGGCTAGCTACATAAGCACTGTTCAGCAACAGCTAAAACCTCTGTGATGGCTTGGGAGATACCTCGCTCTTATGAAATCACTCCCCCCTACTCTTATGAAATCACCCAGACTAGACTCAGCTGGCTGGAAGTTAAGGAATGAAGCTTTGTATTCACAGCTTAGCACATTAGACAAGCAGATAGGTACAACGTTTACAGCTATAGACAGAAATGTACAAGGTAAAAGTAATACAGAAATACAACAGCCCTGCCAGAAACCTGAGTCCCCAGGAGGGGCTCCCAACCACCCTTCCACCTCCTCACCCCTCTACCCCAGAGTATACCTTATGGTCAAGGTGAGCTGCAAGGATTGGCAAGGGGGTTAAAAGCAGAATTAGTTGGGTTACGCCGCAAAAGGGCCAGGGAGAAAGCACAGGCACTGACAAAGACACCCCCACACGCTGTCTTATCTGTATTTATGTTCTTGTTCTTATACATCTCAGCAAGCCTATGAGTGAAGTACACATCAGCACTGTTTCCTTTTTGCAGCCTATCATCTAATTTTTCTCATTAAAATATTCCAATTAGCCTCAAACTAGCACAACATCCCTGAGTTATCAACACAGTTTTGGTTGCAAGTCCAGAGCACAGCACTGTATCGGCTACTGCCAAGAAAATGAACTCTGTCTCAGCAATCCCACTGGGATTTGCTGTGGTTTTTCTGAGATGTCTTGTCTGAGGCTCCATATTATGCTAATACTATGTTTTGAGGCCTAATATTCTACAAGAATTAACTTGTGTTCTGTTTGCTACCGTGAACACAACTGAGGAATTCTTAACCCTTCTTTTGTCCAGCCCTTTAATGGAAAGCTGTCCACTTAAATTCCCATGAGAATATCTTATCTTTTTAATTCCTTTTTCTCCACAGGTTTTTTCTGATGTGCTACATGTTTGTCAATCTGGCTTGTGCAGTTCAGACACTTCTACGGACTCCCAACTGGAGACCTCGCTTCAAGTATTACCATTGGTAGGGAATATTCCTTCATTCATAGAATCATGGAATCAGTCAGGGTTGGAAGGGACCACAAAGATCATCTAGTTCCAACCCTCCTGACATGCCCAGGGACGCCCTACCCTGGATCAGGCTGGCCAGAGACCCATCCAGCCTGGCCTTAAACACCTCCAGGGATGAGGTCTCAACCACCTCCCTGGGCAACCCAGTCCAAGCTCTTACCACTCTCATGCTCAACAACTTCCTCCTCACATGCAATCTGAATCTCCCCACCTCCAGCTTTGCTCCATTCCCCCTAATCCTGTCACTCCCTGAGAGCCTAAATAGTCCCTCCTCAGATTTTTGTAGGCCACTTCAGATACTGGAAGGCCAAAATAATGTCACCTCAGAGCCTCCTCTTCTCCAGACTGAATAGCCCCAACTCTTTCAGTCTGTCCTCACAGCAGAGCTGTTCCAGCCCTCTGAGCATCCTCGTGGCGCTTCTCTGGACATGCTCCCTCTATGTCCACATCCCTCTTGTAATGGGGGCTCCAGAACTGGATGCAGTTCATCACACTCATTCACAAGAGTTAAAACTAATCACACAGCACAAAACTGATTTATTTCTTTAAATTTCTTCCTGTAATAAACCAGTCTCTGTTCTGACTTCAATTCTTAAACTGAGTAGCAGAAGCATTGAAAAAGCTGTGGTTACAAAAATGTAGGGGGCTTGGGAAGGGGCTCTGAGGTGACATTAGTGTTGCATGTGAGCCAAAAGATCTTCTGAATATGTGAGAAAGAGGATGAAAAAACAACCTACCTATCTTTTAAAGATAAATAGAACTAATACAATGTTCAGGAAGGCTGATTGATTTTTTTTTTTCATTTTATTTATGGGGGACAAAAAAAAAGTCAACAAACCCCAAAATTGCACAGTAAAACAAAATCTGACTTAATACACATCAATTGTTCCTTTTATTATATGATCTCTGTTTTTAAAGTGTCATGCTTTGGACACTTTATCTGATAACTGAGGTAGACAGATGGACACTTGACGAAGTCAGTAGAGGTCAACTATACAGATTAGAATAGAATAGAATCAATCAGGTTGGAGGAGACCTCCAAGCTCATCCAGTCCAACCTAGCACCCAGACCCATCCAGTCAACCAGACCATGGCACTAAGTGCCTCATCCAGTCTCTTCCTGAACACCCCCAGAAACAGTGACTCCACCACCTCCCTGGGCAGCCCATTCCAATGCCAATCACTC
>WAAF01006220.1:0-37084 GCA_013400475.1 Tricholaema leucomelas | reverse complement strand
CCACCAGTACCCCCAGGTCCCTTTCCTCCTGGCTGCTCTCCAGCCACTCTGTCCCCAGCCTGTAGCATTGCTTGGGGTTGTTGTGGCCAAAGTGCAGAACCCTGCACTTGGCCTTGTTCAATCTCATCCCATTGGCCTCTGCCCACCCATCCAGCCTGTCCAGGTCCCTCTGCAGGGCTCTCCTACCTTCCAACACATCAACACCTGCTCCTAGCTTGGTGTCATCTGCAAACTTACTGATGCTGGACTCAATCCCCTCATCCAGATCATCAATAAAGATATTGAACAGGACTGGACCCAGCACTGATCCCTGGGGCACACCACTAGTGACAGCTGCCAACTGGATGTGGCACCATTCACCACCACTCTCTGGGCTCAGCCTTCCAGCCAGTTCCTGACCCAGCACAGAGTGAATCTGTCCAAGCCACTCATACAAAAATCCTGTGTATTTTTGTTGGGTTTTAATGTCAAACTAAGACTAGGAAACGTCTTGACTCTTTCAACCAAATGTTAATAATTCATGTTAACAGTAATTCTGTTTGGAGGTTTTAGCACTAAAATGCATTTGAAGACTAGAGACTTTAGGAGATAAGTTGGCCCAGTTCCAAGATTTAAGAGCTGCTTAGTAGTTTTATTTTTAAAGAATTGAGTGAAAATCAAATGTCACAGATTCAGCACAGAAAAATCTTGCCTGGGCTCAGCAGGGAACTTGCTTGTTTGGCACCTACACATCCAAATACATCACTATCTGTCTCCCAGCCTGTGCCTGCAAACACCTGATAGTAATTGCAATGTCAAGAAGGAAAATGGAGAAGCACTGCCTCCTTGCATGTGGATTGCTGGTGTTGGTTGGTTGGTGTTGGGGGTGGGGTGTGTTTTGTGGGAGTTTTGTTGCTGTTGTTTAGTGGGATGCTTTGTTGTGTGTTGTAGTTTGTGTTTTGGTTGTTTATTTATTCCACTGACCTTATTTGGAGGTACTGATAGTTTTACAGTTGTAGTAAATCTATTGTTAGATCTAGTTCAGTTATGCTGTGTCACACACAGCTTCAGAATGTAAGTGGTTTGTGTTTTCTTAGTAATATAAACTGCCATTTGGGGGTGGGGGGGGAACACCTTTATATAGTAGCAAACTGCAACTGGGGGGGGAAAAAAACCACCTTTATATAGTAGCTATGAAATGGTGTTTGAAAAAGAGAGACCTTTCTGGAAGTTAAGTTAAATAATTAGAATAAAGAAATTGATTTTTGTAGAACATTTGCATGCCTATTTAAAAAAATGGAACAAAATGGTTTCTTTTAGGACTCTTTCATTCCTGGGGATGAGTTTATGTCTTGCCTTGATGTTCATTTGCTCTTGGTACTATGCTTTGGTTGCCATGCTAATCGCAGGATGTATATACAAATACATAGAATATAGAGGGTAAGACCATGTATCTTCTTTATTCTATACTTAATATCTTTTAATAGTCAGCATAGATCTTTGGTATGACATAGATAACAACTGAAGTAATAGAATTAAGAGTGTTCCTTGAAATAAGGTAAGATCATGATGCTGTTAAGGGCTGTAAGCTTTTGAGGCTCTAATTCTCTGGAAGCTCTGTTCCAAACTTCTTGACAGCTGGAACTAATAAACATAACACAGCTGGGAAATAATCATTTGAGCAGAGATGGTGGTGGGAAGTTTTGGTACTTCAGGAACATCACATTTTAATATCAAGCAACAACTACTACTCTTTTTGGGTGTAATTTAGCACTTACTAGAATGATTCATACCGAACAATCCAGATCTGTTTTCCCAAGGCTTAGGTCATCTTTAAATTGCAGCATACTTTGTGTGCATTTGACAAGGGACACATACAGAGTCAGAACTGTAAGAAATGCTGTTTGGGTAGGAAACTTGGAGCAATCTGAGTTCTTTTGAAATAGAATTAAAAAACCCCAAGAACCCCAAACTCTAAACTGCAAATACAAACACTAGAGGTGACTGTGGTCAGTAATGTATATGTGCTTTCCCTTTCAAAGGAAAGATACCTCATGCTGAAAGAGTCTAGTCAAGAAGTACAGTAAGATGTTGTGTGTGTATGTGTGTATATATATATTAAAAGTATATATATTTTAATATATAGTAATAAGATTGTAATAGTAAGGTAATGAAAAAGGAAACTGAAGCCAGGTCTGTTGTTTTGATCAGTGATTAAGCATAGACCTTAAATGGATCAGCTGCTGTAAACTGTTTCACCTCATGAGTTCACCACCTTTTAATATCTCCATTGTCAGATTAGCTGCTTTCCTGCAGTGTAACAGCTCCCTTAACCCAGTAAGTAAGGAAATGATTGCCCTTTTTTAGCTAGGTAGGCAGATTAGATGATACTTAGATGTATGCAGATATTCACATGCATGGAAAGCTGTATGCATCTGAACTGGTGTGTAGACTCTACAAACACGGACCCATAGCCAGCACATCTACCCTGGAGGAAGAGTTTTGTTGTTTTCAGAAGCATGACTTCTTTTTCTGCCTGTCCTTACAAATGTGAGGGCCTGTTTATTTGGCAGTGGTGAGAAACTCACCCTGAAATGTTCTGGGAACTGCTGTCTGGGGAAAATCTCAGGTTTTTTGTTGATTTTTTTGGTTAGCAAAGTGAAGAATTTACAGAGCCATGCTGGCAGGGGACCTTTTGATTGTCACGTTGGTTTTTAATAGGTGTTTATTGCTTGGCTTACTTTGTCTGGATTTTAGAAGAAGTCTAGAGGTAACAAATTTCACTGAGGATCCATGAATGGAAATAAAAGAGAGGGAGATGGACCCTATGCTGTAGGAGAATCCCTACAAAGGAGAATAATGCTAACCAAACAGGTCTTCCTCATTTGATTGGCCACCTGTCATATGAAATAGTTTTGTACTGGGAGACAGAGGACTAGAAAATGTAGGGAGGAGATTGAAAGTGGGCAGGAGGGAAGAAGGGCAGATAAAGATTTAGGCTTATTTGGGAGAGAATCAGGGAAGGAGAAGAAGTCAAGAAAGCTGTGGTAGTGCTGTTGGGCAGAAGATAACACACACTAATTGGTACAAAGTCAAACCTCATTCTCTTGCTTTAAAACCAATTCTTTTTACAGTAGGCTTCACTTATTCATTCTACACCTGAAGAGCAGTTTAAGTAGCTCTCATGACTACAAACAAAACCTTTTGAAGTATGAATATAATCAACCAGAGTAAACATTAAATAGCTCTTTTGAAGGGATGTGAGACTTATTTTCCTGGTTAGTTTTCATTCTTGATTTAAAAGTGGTTTTGTGGTTGTGTTGTTTTTTATTCATGGAAACAAAAAAAATCTCTCTTTATTGTTTATCTCTTACATGAGAAAATGTGCCTAATTTGTTTAAATATATGAGGCTCTGTTAATTGAATTTCTTCTGCATCCTAAAGAGCGGAAAAAGAATGGGGTGATGGCATCCGAGGACTGTCTCTGAACGCAGCTCGCTTTGCTTTGCTCCGTGTTGAAGATGGTCCTCCTCACACCAAGAACTGGAGGTAAGTGCCTGCCAAGTATCATGGGGAGTACTACTGGTAAAGCTAACAGCCAAAGTGAAATTCACCATTAAAGTGATGTTTTAACTTGGACATGCCAGTGAAGGGCAGCAAAGCTGGTGAGAGGCCTGGAACACAAACCCTATAAGGAGAGGCTGAGGGAGCTGGGGGTGTGCAGCCTGCAGAAGAGGAGGCTCAGGGCAGACCTCATTGCTGTCTACAACTACCTGAAGGGAGGCTGTGGCCGGGTGGGATTGGTCTCTTCTGCCAGGCAACCAGCAACAGAAGAAAGGGACACAGTCTCCATTTGTGCCAGGGGAAGTCTAGGCTGGATGTTAGGAGGAAGTTGTTGGCAGAGAGAGTGATTGGCGTTGGAATGGGCTGCCCAGGGAGGTGGTGGAGTCACCGTCCCTGGAGGTGTTGAAGCAAAGCCTGGCTGGGGCACTGAGTGCCATGGTCTGGTTGACTGGATAGGGCTGGGTGCTAGGTTGGACTGGATGAGCTTGGGAGGTCTCTTCCAACCTGGTTGATTCTATGATTCTCTGCAACAGTATTGTTTTACTGTAACAGAATGTAGCTCTGAAGCTACAGTCTGTTTGTTGAAGAATTTAAATTCTTGAGGTGTTGATGTCCTGCTCCAAGGTGCAGAACTATTTCAATATTTGATTATTACAGAGTTTCAGATTCAATGGAACAGTTGAGTCCCTTTGTCTCTGTAGAATAAATGCTGCCATTCCGTAAGTGTTGGGTGGTTTTACTCCCTCTGAGACAGAGATATTGCAGAAATATACACCTGTAAACAAATGTGTGGCAAACTTCTTGTATAGCTTCATTTCATAGTAACTGCTGGAGTGAGTCCAGAGGAGAGCCACGAAGATGCTCAGAGGGCTGCAGCAGCTCTGCTATGAGGACAGGCTGAGAGAGTTGGGGCTCTGCAGCCTGGAGAAGAGAAGGCTTCAAGGAGACCTTAGAGTGGCTTTGCAGTATCTGAAGGGAGCCTACAGGAAGGCTGGGGAGGGACTACTGACAAGGTCTGGTAATGTCAGGACAAGGGGCAATGGGTTTAAACTGGCAGAGGGGAGATTTAGACTGGATGTTAGGAGGAAGTTCTTTACAGTGAGGGTGGTGAGACACTGGCACAGGTTGCCCAGGGAGGCTGTGGATGCTTCCTCCCTGGAGGCGTTTAAGGCCAGGCTGGATGAGGCCTTGAGCAACCTGCTCTAGTGGGAGGTGTCCCTGCCTATGGCAGGGGGTTGGAGTTGGATGATCCTTGATGTCCCTTCCAACCTAAACCATTCTATGATTTTAATAGCTAGAGAAATACATCAAGAGAACATTTTCCTGGTGGTTTAGATATTGAAGCAGTCTCACATGTGCTCTCCATTTGTATGCAGTGAGGTTAAATGTCTGCTACTACTTTTACCATCTATTTTTTACTTCTTAAACCAATCAATTTTCTCAGAGCTGGCACAAGTTATTTAGCATTTAAAAACAGGAGGACATCAGCACGTTGGCCCTTCTGCTGAATGCAACGCTAATTGGGACAACTGATTAGTGGAACACACAAAAGAAACAGTCACTAAGCTTGATGTTCTAATTATAGTCCTTGTTCTATGGTAGTACCCCTGGGGCATATGCATGCAATGTTCTCTTGTCCTTTTAGTGTGATGGTATCACTTTTACTACTTGTCATGGAACTGATACACCTTATCTGTTGCTATGGCATAACTGAGCCTCTAACTTTGCCTCTGAACTCATCTCAGAGGCACCAATGTAATGTAGTGTTGCCTGTGAGCTTTCCTCTTCAAGGTCTGACACTGGTTGGTTTCCAGAGGAGTTATCTTTCTGCTGTGTAAATGTAACTGCCAGAACTGAACTGAAAATGATGAAGTGTTAGTATTGATTCAAGGATGCAATACATCCTCATCAAGTTTGCATCAAGGTTGTTGCTGCGCCCTCCTTGGAGGTATCACAGTACCACCAAGGTTAGAAGAGGCCTCACAGATCATCAAGTCCAAGCCGTTACCACAGAGCTCAAGGCTAGAGCATGGCACCAAGTGCCACGTCCAGTCCTGCCTTGAACAGCTCCAGGGACGGCGACTCCACCACCTCCCTGGGCAGCCCATTCCAGTAGCCAATGACTCTCTCACTGAAGAACTTTCTCCTCACCTCAAGCCTAAATTTCCCCTGGCGTAGCTTGAGGCTGTGTCCTCTTACCTTTTTAGCTTATGTATTTCTGTATCTGTTGTAACTGTCTGCTTGTCTGTTGTGCTAAGCTGTAAATATAAATCTTCATTCAATTCCCAGAGCCCTTGAGTCTAGTCTGGGTGATTTTCCAAAGTGTGGGGGGGCAGGGAACACCCAAACCATCACAGGATGCAATACATCCTCATCAAGGATGCAGCTGAAAGTGGGGGTGCTATCAGTGTAGCTAAGGGTATGACTGTCCTTTTGGAAAGACCTACACAGAGGGACATCATGAACATCCAGAAAGACAATTTCCAAGTCAAGTACCTGGGATGGTCTTGTCCAGTGTAGTGGCACAAGTCTGGGAAACTGCTCAAGTGACAAAGACCTGTGGTTACCAGTAGGAAGTAGGCCAGTAGTGTGCCTTTGCAGCTGGCTTGTATTAGCAAGAACCTAGCTGATGTATTGGGAAATAATATCCTTCTTAGCTCAGCATCCATTTGAATGCATCTGAACTATTTTATCCATTTTTAGGCACCTAGTTTTACAAAAGACATCAACAAGCTGGAGTGAGTTCAGCAAAATGCTCCTGAGGCACAGGAAGCATGTCTTATGTGGGGAGAAGATGAGGAAGCTGTGCTTAGGAGGAGGCTTAAAGGGGGCCCAGAAGATGATAGAACTCATTGGTAAACATCTGATACCTAAAAGAAGGCTACTGAGAGGAGGCAGTGTAATTCCTTACTAGCAGTTTATGGCAGGAGAAGGAGACAACATGATAAAATAGAGAAAATGGAAGATTCCTATAATTAACCATTGAAAGAGGTTACCCAGAGGTTATTTTTCTGTCTCTGGAGGGTCTCAAAATCCACCCAAACGGAGCTGCCAGCAATCTGGTGTGTGTTCATTGTTTAACCACTTCACAAAGGAGATTTCACCTTGGAAGGGAGGGAGATAATTTATATTCAATCATTTTATTGGTAAAGATATTCTGTAAGGTATCTCTTCAGAATGCTGGTATGGTGGCTCATGTACACAGTCTGTATCTGAAGTGTTGCTGTTGCTAATTATCATCTTCAAGGTCCTTTCCACTCCAAATTAATCTAAGATTCTGTAACTTTCATGCTTGGTAGTTGAATGTTTTCCATTGAATGAAGCCCTAAATCCGTTCTATTAATTGTTAGCTTTAATGTTCTCATTCTTTCTTGCTTTTCTATATGGCTAAGTGTGTGTTTAACTGAAACTAGTTGGGGTTTTGTCTTGGGTTTTTTTTGGCAGACCTCAACTTCTGGTCTTGTTAAACTTGGACCGAGAGCAGTTGGTGAAACATCCTAGATTGCTTTCTTTCACCTCGCAGTTGAAGGCTGGTAAAGGACTGACAATTGTGGGCTCTGTGCTTCGGGGGATCTACTTGGATAAATGTACAGAAACTCAGAAAGCTGAAGAGGTGTGTGAAGGACAGCTTACAAATGCCTGGGATTTCTATCACCATTGGAATGTTGAGTCTGGGTAACTTGCACCTCAAATTAAACCATGCTATTGTGAAGTCCTGCATAAAACATGGACTTTGACTGATTGTGCCAATAGTGGTTTTCACATAAAGAAGAAATTGTTGTGTAGCAAAATGTTTTACAACATTTCCCAGTGCCATGAGACAATGGTGGGGCTTCTTAGCTTCTTGGTTTGTTTAACATGAAAGCCCTAGGCTCACAGCCATTATGCTCTTGGAAAAGCTAAGTGATAGATTTTTAACTCATCATTTTTTAAAGAACACAAATATATTTAATAAAAATCACATTTCTCTGACAAATGCAGATGTTTGACATAACCTGGAGTCCTGGGTGCAGTTCTGCAGCCCCCAGCACAAGAAGGACATGGAACTGCTGGAGCAAGTCCAGAGGAGGCCAAGAAGATGCTCAGAGGGCTGCAGCAGCTCTGCTCTGAGGAAAGGCTACAAGAGTTGGGGCTCTGCAGACTGGAGAAGAGAAGGTTTCAAGGAGACCTTGTAGAGGCCTTGCAGCATCTGAAGGGGACCTACAGGAAGGCTGGGGAGGGACTGTTTGTAAGGTCTTGTAATGGTTTGGATCAGAAGGGACCTCAAAGCTCATCCAGTTCCAACCCCCTGCCATAGACAAGGACACCTCCCACTAGAACAGGTTGCTCAAGGCCTCATCCAGCCTGGCCTTGAACACCTCCAGGGAGGAAGCATCCACAACCTCCCTGGGCAATCTGTGCCAGTGTCTCACCACCCTCACTGCAAAGAACCCTTTCCTAACATCTAGTTTAAGTCTCCCCTCTGCCTGTTTAAACCCATTCCCCCTTGTCCTGTCATTACAAGACCTTATCAATAGTCCCACTTCAGCCTTCCTGTAGGTCTCCTTCAGATGCTGCAAGGCCTCTACAAGGTCTCCTTGAAGCCTTCTTTTCTCCAGGCTGCAGAGCCCCAACTCTCATCACCTGTCCTCATAGCAGAGCTGCTGCAGCCCTCTGAGCATCTTCTTGGCCTCCTCTGGACTTGTTCCAACAGTTCCATGTCCTTTCTGTGTTGGGGGAATCTCATCCTGATGGGTCTTGACTGGAATTTTAGTGTTTCCACTGGTTCTTCCTTCTGAAAGCATGCTGATCTCCCACACAAGGCATTGATGATGGGATTTTTGAAGTCATGCCATCAAGACATAATCAGTGCCAAAGCTGATGTTCCCCAGGCAACTTTGGTTTAGTTTTAAATGCTACTTTAAAGTGATTTGGTTGTGTTGGTGTTGAAATGAAGGGAAATCATGATGAAGATAGATGAAATCTTTCCTGCCCCTTTGGTCAGTTCATCTTGTCATTATTCTGCCAGTGATTACCACTGCCTCTTTTTCCATGTTGGGAGACAATAAAGGAAGAATTAGCTTCTTAATGAAGAAGATGCCTAAGGAGCTGTGACAGCCTCTTCTAAAGTCTTTAGCACTGTGTTTTTCCAAACACTTCCAATTCCAAAAGGAAAGGGCTTGCATTCCAAACATGATCTTTCTTCAGTCTGCAGTTTTGACTTTGGCTGAACAGTGCTCTTTTATCTTTCTCAATATGTTTCTGCTTGTGTCTTGTCCATTGTTTTGTGGAGATAAAAGATGAATAATTTAAGTGCTGAAAAGCTGGCATGGTGTCTTTCGGGGAGGTGGATGATTTGGGATTTAATTGTCATGGAATCACATTCACTCTATTGGAATTAGCAACTTGTTGATATTGGTTATGCACTGTTTTGCTCTTGTGCTGTTACTCTTTGCCATGGTCATTTGATGATGCTATTTCCCGTGTGTAATCCTCCTTTTGCAGAACGTTAAAGCCTTAATGGGAGTAGAAAGGACTAAAGGATTTTGCCAGATCGTGGTGTCTCCCAGCTACAGAGATGGAATATCCTATTTGATTCAGTCAGCTGGCCTAGGAGGGATGAAGCATAACACAGTCCTGATGGCATGGCCACAGTCATGGAAGCAGACAGAAAATCGATTCTCATGGAAAAATTTTGTTGGTATGCGTTTATTGACTTGCTCCTATGTAGCTTTATTGGAGCTGTGTGATGGTTCTGCACTTTGGCCACAACAACCCCAAGCAGTGCTACAGGCTGGGGACAGAGTGGCTGGAGAGCAGCCAGGAAGAAAGGGACCTAAGGATACTGGTAGAGAGTAGCTGAAGATGAGCCAGCAGTGTGCCCAGGTGGCCAAGAGAGCCAATGGCATCCTGGCTTGGCTCAGGAGCAGTGTGGCCAGCAGGACAAGGGAGGTTATTCTGCCCTTGTACTCAACACTGGTCAGGCCACACCTTGAGTGCTGTGTCCAGTTCTGGGCTCCTCAATTCAGGAGAGATGTTGAGGTGCTGAAAGGTGTCCAGAGAAGGGCAACAAAGCTGATGAGAGGCCTGGAACACAAACCCTATGAAGAGAGGCTGAGGGAGCTGGGGGTGTGCTGCCTGCAGAAGAGGAGGCTCAGGGGTGACCTCATTACTGTCTACAACCACCTGAAGGGAGGCTGTAGCCAGGTTGGGGTTGGTCTCTTCTGCCAGGCAACCAGCAATAGAACAAGGGGACACAGTCTCAGGTTGTGCCGGGGGAGGTCTAGGCTGGATGTTAGGAGGAAGTTGTTGCCAGAGAGTGATTGGCATTGGAATGGGCTGCCCAGGGAGGTGGTGGAGTCACCATCCCTGGGGGTGTTGAAGCAAAGCCTGGATGGGGCACTTAGTGCCATGGTCTGGTTGACTGGGGAGGGCTGGGTGCTAGGTTGGACTGGATGATCTTGGAGGTCTCTTCCAACCTGGTTGGTTCTATGATTCTCACATCTCTTTTAGTGCAGAGTGGATTTTCTCCCTTCTTACTCTCTTCAGCCATGGCTTCTCTTGGGCTAGTGCTGGTGTGTTTGTGTATTTTTTTGTTTATGTGTTTTTTTTTAAGCAGGTCACTCACGAAATGGAGGATGGTTCCTCTTTTGCTCCAGCAGAATCTGGGAGAATTAAAGCTTTTCAATTTAAAGCAACCAAAAGCTGTGAATGAAAACCTGCATGATCCAATGTCACATTTTCCCTTGCAGACACCGTTCGAGAAACAACAGCAGCTCAGCAAGCATTACTGGTGGCTAAAAACATAGACTTATTTCCAACAAATCAAGAACGTTTTACTGAGGGAAGCATAGATGTGTGGTGGATTGTTCATGATGGTGGGATGCTGATGTTGCTGCCTTTCCTCCTTCGACAGCACAAGGCAAGGACAACAGCAAATGGCTAGGATTTAATTTTCTTGGAATTAATTAATTTGCCTGGAACACAAACCCTATGAGGAGAGGCTGAGGGAGCTGGGGGTGTGCAGCCTGCAGAAGAGGAGGCTCAGGGCAGACCTCATTGCTGTCTACAACTACCTGAAGGGAGATTGTAGCCAGGTGGGGTTGGTCTCTTCTCCCAGGTAACCAGCAACAGAAGAAGGGGACACAGTCTCAAGTTGTGCCAGGGGAGGTCTAGGCTGGATGTTAGGAGGAAGTTGTTGTCAGAGAGAGTGATTGGCATTGGAATGGGCTGCCCAGGGAGGTGGTGGAGTCACCATCCCTGGAGGTGTTGAAGCAAAGCCTGGATGAGGCACTTAGTGCCATGGTCTGGTTGACTGGCTAGGGCTGGGTGCTAGGTTGGACTGGATGATCTATGAGGTCTCTTCCAACTTGGCTGATTCTGTTCTATTCTAATGGTTTTGAATTAAATGCTCTTTCCCCTTTGAAAGTTCACAGTCTCACAGTATCACCAAGGTTGGAAGAGACCTCGTAGATCATCAAGTCCAACCTGTTACCACAGAGCTCAAGTCTAGACCATGGCACCAAGTGCCACGTCCAATCCTGATCACAGTCCTTGTGTCATGAGTGGTTATAATGCATCTAGTCAATAGGACAGTGTCTAGCTGGAAGCCTGTAACTAGTGGAGCCCCTCAGGGGTCAGTACTGGGACCAGTGTTATTCACTGTATTCATCAATGACCTGGACGAGGGCACAGAGGGCACTGTCAACAAGTTTGCTGATGACACCAAGCTGGGTGCAGTGGCTGCCACACCAGAGAGTTGTGCTGCCATTCAGAGAGACTTGGACAGGCTGAGAGCTGGGAGAATTTGAATGAAAGTCAACAGAGGCAAGTGTAGGATTGTGCATCTGGGAAAGAATAATCCCATGGATTACTATAGGTTGGGGACTGACTTCCTGGAGGGCAGTGAAGGGGAGAAGGATTTGAGAGTCCTGGTGGATGGAAGGATGGCCATGAGCCAGCAGTGTGCTCTTGTGGCAAGGAAGGCCAATGCCTTCCTGGGGTGGATTAGAAGGGCTGTGGTTAGTAGGTGGAGGGGAGGTTCTCCTTTCCCTCTACTCTGCCCTGGTGAGGCCTCATCTGGAGTATTGTGTCCAGTTCTGCCCCTCCCCAGCTCAAGAAGGACAGGGAGCTGCTTGAGAGAGTCCAGCGCAGAGCCAAAAAGATGATGGAGGTTGAACATCTTCCTTATGAGGAGAGCCTAAGGGAGCTGAGGCTTGGGGCTTGGAGAGGGGGAGACTAGGGGGTGATGTGCTAGTTTGAGCCTAGCTGGGGTGTTTTGGTGAGAAGAATTAGATTGTAGGCTGAGAAATGACAACAATGGTGAGGTCTACTTCCCTCACAGCCTTGCTGAGATATGTAGAAAGGAAAAACAAAACATTAGATAAAGTCACTTCGCTCTGGGCTGTGCTCTGGGCTCTTTGCCTGCTGGGCAGCTTGGTCTGCTGGCTGAACTCCATCTTGCTTTCTAACCTCACCCTCCATTTGCTTTGCTGATTCACCTTTGCTTCTTAATCCCCCTGGCCAAACCTCCATTCTTCCATGGGACTTGGGTAAGGTTGAGAGGGGTAAGGGGAAGGTGAGGGGTGGTTGAGAGCCCCTCCTGGGGACTCGGGTTTCTGGGANTATCTGCTTGTACATTGTGCCAGCTGTAAATATAAGCTTCATTCAAATTTCCAGAGCTGGCTGAGTCTAGTCTGGGTGATTTCTAAAGTGTGGGGGGCGGGGGACACCCAAACCATCACAGGTGACCTCATCAACATTTATAAATATGTGCAGGGTGAGTGCCAGAGGTGACCTCATCAATGTTTATAAATATGTGCAGGGTGAGTGCCAGGAGGCTGGAGCCAGGCTCTGCTGGGTGATGGCCAATGACAGGACAAGGGGCAATGGGTGGAAGTTGAGGCATAGGAGGTTCCATGTGAACCTGAGGAAGATTTTTTTCCCTGTGAGGGTGACAGAGCACTGGAACAGGCTGCACAGGGAGACTGTGGAGTCTCCCTCTCTGGAGATATTCAAGAACCATCTGGATGCATTCCAGTGTGATCTGCTCTGGGTGATCCTGTTCTGGCAGAGGGGGCTAGACCAAGATGATCTTTGGAGGTCCCTTCCAGCCCCTGACATCCTGTGATTGTGATTTTGACAGGTTTGGAGAAAATGTAAGATGCGCATCTTCACTGTTGCTCAAATGGATGATAACAGCATTCAAATGAAGAAGGATCTTCAGATGTTCTTGTATCATCTTCGACTGAATGCTGAAGTGGAAGTAGTTGAAATGGTATGTTATGGTGCTTTATAATGTTTTTTTTTAGGTGCTGTTAAGGTTGAAGTTGGGAAAATGGATTTCTCATTTCTGAAACTCTGGTATTAACCCAGATATTAAAAGGGAAAGATTGTGGTCCCAACAAGAAGGTATTTAATGCAATGTTTTACCATGTCACAATGCTGGTGTATGTGGTTGTGAGTTTGAAGGTTTTGCCAAGTAGAGTTGAGCCATTTTGTTCATTGCCTACTTCATTTATGAGGATTAGTCCATTTGACATAGTTCATTCAGGAAGAAAAAAGGTTGAATGTTTAACATGGAAGACTGAATGAGCTTAATCTAAAATCCATGACAATCATAGAATCAACCAGGTTGGTAGAAACCTCCAAGATCATCCAGGCCAACCTAGCACCCAGCCCTCTCCAGTCAACCAGACCATGGCACTAAATGCCTCAGCCAGGCTTTCCTTGAACACCTCCAGGGACGGTGCCTCCACCACCTCCCTGGGCAGCCCATTCCAATGCCAATCACTCTCTCTGGCAGCAACTTCCTCCTAACATCCAGGCTATACTTCCCCTGGCACAACTGGAGACTGTGTCCCCTTGTTCTATTGTTGCTTGCCTGGCAGAAGAGACCAACCCCACCTGGCTACAGCCTCCCTTCAGGTAGTTGTAGACAGCAATGAGATCTGCCCTGAGCTTCCTCTTCTGCAGGCTGCACACCCCCAGCTCCCTCAGCCTCTCCTCATAGGGTTTGTGTTCCAGGCCCCTCACCAGCTTTGTTGCCCTTCTCTGGACACCTTCCAGCACCTCAACATCACTCCTGAATTGAGTAGCCCAGAACTGGACACAGTACTCAATGTGTGGCCTGACCAGTGTTGAGTACAGGGGCAGAATAACCTCCCTTGTCCCACAGGCCACACACAACCAGCATGAGAGGGGACAAACATGCCTATCTCTCCAACTGCTGTATGAATGTCTTTGTAGAATAAGGGCATAGTCCTCTTCCAGAAGGATAGGCCCTTCTGTGAGAGTATATCAGTTGGTTTTGGTGTTGCCAGCTTCTCTGACCCTGAGCAGCAGTTTACAGAGTACAGATTCACAAGCTGGGTAGTGATAAAACAGGTTTTGTGACCTCTTCACCTTTAAAATACTGCTGAAGAGAAAGGACTACAGCTGTAGTCTTTGACAGCTAAAGGATACCTCTTTCCTGCACTCAAAGGTGCCTAGTGTAATGTCCAACATGTACAGTACAAGAAGCTTTTAAACTCATTCTGAAGTGGGATGAAGAAGGGGCAGCTGATTCACAACTTCTACCACCACCATTTCCTGCAACTGAACAAAACCTATGCAAAAGAAATATTGTTCTAATAGGCCATAACACAGATCTGAATTGTTTAGATTTCTTATTTGAAAAAACAAACAAACCAATTGGTCACTGTTTTGAGCCAGGAAATAACATAAATCCTCTTACATTCAGTAGAATCATAGAATCAGGGTTAGAAGGAACCATCAAGGGTCATCTAGGTCCAACCTCCCTGCAGTGGGCAGGGACAGCTCACACTAGATCAGGCTTTCTAGAGCCTCACCCAGCTTGGCCTTAAACACCACCAGGGATGAGGCTTCCATCATCTCCTTGGGCAACCCATTCCAGGGTCTCATCACCCGCATGGTGAAGAACTCCTTCCTAACATCCAGTCTGAATCTAGCCATTTCTAGCTTTGTTCCATTCTAAGCAAAGCAAAAGATTAAAGTACTGTGGTGCATGCAAGTGAAAGGCTATGAACAGAGTGCTGCAAAAAGAGCTAAGACTGGATTGGAAGACAGTAGAAGATGCCCAATTTGTTCTTTCCTTGTCTGGGCCTTATTTCACCCTAAAGTACCTTCCACAGGATATGAGACAGGAGTCAGTTACAACACATCTGCTGTATGTTTTTCTGTTGTATTTTAGCTTTGAGCCTGTATGAGAGTGTGTGCTCCTGGTTTTGAACAGCTCTCACTGGTGAAAGCACAATGTGTTACTGCCTGGCTCCAGACAGCTTTCAAGGAAACAGGTTTGCATGCAAGCTGAGGAGGCAGCGCTGCAGACCCACTCTAAGTGCTTTCAGCATTCTGGTTTCTGCAGCCTAGTTGGAACAGAGCAAGAGAAACTCTGTCCCAAGCACCTCAATTTAAATAACAATCACATTGCTGTAGTAAGATAGTTCATTGTACAAGATTGCTGTTTGAAGAGGAAGGTTTAAGAATAAGGATAGAGGTGGCTGATCAGTGATGTGCTTGGAATGAATGCCATAAATGCATCCAGATGTAAATGACTGAAGGTGGTACACTCTGTAAACGCTTTTCCTTTGTCCAGTACTTTGTTCTTCTAATGTTTTTGGTGTCAATCTTGTTTGCAGTTTGAAAATGACATTTCTGCATTCACCTATGAGAAGACACTTATGATGGAACAGCGATCTCAGATGCTAAAACAGATGCAGTTATCAAAGAATGAAAGGGAAAGAGAGGTAAGGATTTGGGCTTGGCACGGGGTTTTGTGTAAAACCTGAAAGTATTTCTTGGCCCTGGCTTTGAGCAGTCCAGACTAGTCAAAAGCTTTTACAACTGTATCCTGCTGTTATGATTTGAGTTGTGGGTTGCCCAAGGAGCTGATGGAAACATTCAGTAAGTCCAAGTGCTGGGTGCTGCACTTTGGCCACAACAACACCATGCAGAGCTACAGGCTGGGGTCGGAGTGGCTGGAGAGCAGCCAAACAGAAAGGGATCTGTTCAATAACCGCCTGAACATGAGCCAGCAGTGTGCCCAGGTGGCCAAGAGAGCCAGTGGCATCCTGGCCTGCATCAGCAATGGTGTGGTCAGCAGGAGCAGGGAGGTCATTCTGCCCCTGTACTCTGCACTGGTTAGACCACACCTTGAGTACTGTGTCCAGTTCTGGGCCCCCCAGTTTAAGAGGGACATTGAGATGCTTGAGCGTGTCCAGAGAAGGGCGACGAGGCTGGGGAGAGGCCTCGAGCACAGCCCTACGAGGAGAGGCTGAGGGAGCTGGGATTGTTTAGCCTGGAGAAGAGGAGGTTCAGGGCAGACCTTATTGCTGTCTACAACTACCTGAGGGGTGGTTGTGGCCAGGAGGAGGTTGCTCTCTTCTCTCAGGCAGCCAGCACCAGAACAAGAGGACACAGCCTCAAGCTGTGCCAGGGGAAATTTAGGCTTGAGGTGAGGAGAAAGTTCTTCCCTGAGAGAGTCATTGGCTACTGGAATGGGCTGCCCAGGGAGGTGGTGGAGTCGCCGTCCCTGGAGCTGTTCAAGGCAGGATTGGACGTGGCACTTGGTGCCATGGTCTAGCCTTGAGCTCTGTGGTGAAGGGTTGGACTTGATGATCTGTGAGGTCTCTTCCAACCTTGGTGATACTGTGAATCTGCTAACATGTAGTTAATACCATGCTACTGTCATGCCAGCTTCAAAATGAGTGCTGGCTGGAGCAAAGCAGCATGGGGTTGGAAGTTCAGATTGTAACATGAAAGGTTTCTTGTTCCAGTTGCTGTTTCCAGGTTTGGAGGGTTGGGCTTTTCCACTGGGCTGGCTGCTGTGTGCTTGGGTCAGGGGAGCAGTTTTATCGCTGGCTTCTGCTGCTGCTTATGCTTTTGCTGCATTTTTCTGCAGATAGGCTGAGGTAATTGTGCATCTTATCACATGCAGTTCCTTATCTCAACCCAGAGGGGTGGTTGTGTGTGACTTTCCCTCCTGCCTGTGTGGGGGAAGCTGGGCTTGTGAGAGCAGGCTGTGTTAACCCTGCACATCTGCGTTGCTTTCCCTTTGACAGGTTTCACTTGAGAAGTTCCAATAACACAGAGGAAAATTTCCTTTTTTTTTTTTTGAACAGATGTTTAGAGTTTTCCTGTTCTTGTTCAGATAAATGGAAGTATTTGCTAGCAAAGATTGTGAGTATCAGTGTGGAATACAGCCAGGATATTCTCAAACTTGAGATGGCTCAGTAGCTGCAGTTGGTGGTGTTGAACTGGGCTCATTAGCTCTGCTTAGGACTTTGTCTCGGTCAATTCAAAATTACTGTTTAGTTCCTGTGTTATCTTGAGTGTTTTATGTATCCACAAATTGCTGTTGCAGGAGCCCAACTGAGGCTGACTATACCCTCTACTCCTGTGTTACTCAGATGGGAATGCTACCCAAGTGTTGCTTGGGTTCTGCACTTTGGCCACAACAACCCCAAGCAACACTACAGGCTGGGGACAGAGTGGCTGGAGAGCAGCCAGAAGGAAAGGGACCTGGGGGTACTGGTGGATAGTAGGCTGAAGATGAGCCAGCAGTGTGCCCAGGTGGCCAAGAGAGCCAATGGCATCCTGGCCTGGATCAGGAACAGTGTGGCCAGTAGGACAAGGGAGGTTATTCTTCCCCTGTACTCAGCACTGCTCAGGCCACACCTTGAGTGCTGTGTCCAGTTCTGGGCTCCTCAGTTCAGGAGAGATGTTGAGGTGCTGGAAGGTGTCCAGAGAAGGGCAACAAAGCTGGTGAGGGGCCTGGAACACAAACCCTATGAGGAGAGGCTGAGGGAGCTGGGGGTGTTTAGCCTGGAGGAGGCTCAGAGCAGACCTCATTGCTGTCTACAACTACCTGAAGGGAGGCTGTAGCCAGGTGGGGTTGGGCTCTTCTGCCAGGCAACCATCACCAGAACAAGGGGACACAGCCTCAAGTTGTGCCGGGGGAGGTCTAGGCTGGATGTTAGGAGGAAATACTTCACAGAGAGAGTGATTGGCATTGGAATGGGCTGCCCAGGGAGGTGGTGGAGTCACTGTCCCTGGGGTGTTCAGGAAAAGCCTGGATGAGGCACTTAGTGCCATGGTCTGGTTGACTGGATAGGGCTGGGTGCTAGGTTGGACTGGATGAGCTTGGAGGTCTCTTCCAGCCTGGTTGATTCTATTCTATCTTTCATTTGCTGCTCCCCTATCTCTTTTCTTTTTGACTTGTCCTCCTACCCCTTGTTTCTCCTGCTAACTTGTCTCATCAGCACTTTTTTACTGAGATAGCTTTGCTGTCACTTACATTGATTTCTCTCTCATGCTAAGTAAAAGATCTTTGCTGTTTAGCTGCTCATAAAACAACTTTGTCTCCTTTGTGTACTGTTAACTGTAGCTCATGTTATGCCTAAGTGGTTTTGGTGTTAATCCTACAAATCCATGCAGTTCCTTTCTTCCTTTACCTCTTCTTATTTCTTCTTTTTTTTTTTTCCCATTTTGCAGGATATTTTAGAGGTTCCTAAAGGTGTCTTGTGTTGCTATAGCAATGTGCTGCTGTAAATACTTCCTTTTCATCTGGGCATGGTAGTTTTCTTTTGATTTGAGGCTGCCTAGTAGCTTTTCAGTAAAAATCAAGCTCTCCTATGCTCCTTACTCAAGGACTTGAAATTATCAGTTCTTTCCTGAGCACTGGTGTTTTTTCTAGCTGAGTTTGTGATTAAACTATCTACAACAGGCTTTTAAGGTTTGACCTTTTCCTCAGGGATGCCTAATGAGTTTCCCAGAGAGGTGAGGCTCTGTGGTCAATTACAGAGATTTCAGAGGAGACAAAAGAACAGCTTTTTTGCTCTGCAGGTTCGTTAGAACCTCAACTACTTGAGACTGCTTGGAAGTTTTCAGTTCATTCTTCTCCTTCCTGTGTATTTTTAATACTTTGGGGGTGATTTTTATCTGAATGGAACCATCACTGCTATGGCTTCAGTTTATTTCTTCATATCAGGCAGAGTAAAATCTCACATGTTCAAATCACATTTTGTACCTTGCAGTCTAAAGTAAAATCCTCAGTATTTCCAAGAACATAGAATGCTTTAGGTTGGAAGGGACCTCAAGGATCATCCAGTTCCAACCCTCTGCCACAGGCAGGGACACCTCCCACTACATCAGGTTGCTCAAGGCCTCATCCAACCTGGCCTTGAACAACTCCAGGGAAGGAGCAGCCACAACCTCCCTGGGCAACCTGTGCCAGTGTCTCACCACCCTCACTGCAAAGAACCATTTCCTAACATCTACTTTGAATCTCCCCTCTGCCAGTTTAAACCCATTACCCTTTGTCCTGTCATTACAAGACCTTATCAATAGTCTCTCCTCAGCCTTCCTGTAGGTCTCCTTCAGATGCTGCAAGGCCTCTACAAGGTCTCCTTGAAGTCTTCTTTTCTCCAGGCTGCAGAGCCCCAACTCTCGTCACCTGTCCTCATAGCAGAGCTGCTGCAGCCCTCTGAGCATCTTCTTGGCCTCCTCTGGACTTGTTCCAACAGTTCCATGTTCTTTCTGTGTTGGGGGAATCTCATCCTGATGGGTCTTGACTGGAATTTTAGTGTTTCCACTGGTTCTTCCTTCTGAAAGCATGCTGATCTCCCACACAAGGCATTGATGATGGGATTTTTGAAGTCATGCCATCAAGACATAATCAGTGCCAAAGCTGATGTTCCCCAGGCAACTTTGGTTTAGTTTTAAATGCTACTTTAAAGTGATTTGGTTGTGTTGGTGTTGAAATGAAGGGAAATCATGGTGAAGATAAATGAAATCTTTCCTGCCCCTTTGGTCAGTTTCTCTTGTCATTATTCTGCCAATGATCACCACTGCCTCCTGCACATCTCTTTTTCCATGTTGGGAGACAATAAAGGAAGAATTAGCTTCATAGTCTCACAGTATCACCAAGGTTGGAAGAGACCTCACAGATCATCAAGTCCAACCTGTTACCACAGAGCTCAAGGCTAGACCATGGCACCAAGTGCCACGTCCAATCCTGCCTTGAACAGCTCCAGGGACGGCGACTCCACCACCTCCCTGGGCAGCCCATTCCAGTAGCCAATGACTCTCTCAGTGAAGAACTTTCTCCTCATCTCAAGCCTAAATTTCCCCTGGCACAGCTTGAGGCTGTGTCCTCTTGTTCTGGTGCTGGCTGCCTGAGAGAAGAGAGCAACCTCCTCCTGGCTACAACCACCCCTCAGGTAGTTGTAGACAGCAATAAGATCTCCCCTGAGCCTCCTCCAAGCTTGATGAGCAAGATGCCTAAGGAGCTGTGGCAGCCTCTTCTAAAGTCTTTGGCCTTCTTGTAGACCCCATTCAGGTACTGGAAGGTCACTATAAGGTCTTCTTGAAGCCTTCTCTTCTCCAGTCTGAAGAGCCCCAACTAACCCACATTAATCTCTTGTTTCTGATTGGCTGTCTTACTATTTTGTTCTTGTATTTCCATCAGAAAATGTTGATGAGCACAGCCTTCCTTGCTTTTAGAGCTAAATGTTTTGTGTATGCACTCAGTGTGCCAGGTCTCCTTTTAATCTCCTCATCTTCTCTTAAATCGTCTCCTCCAGTTTTACCATAACCTCCAAATCATTTCTGTCCTTAGCATCTCTAGTTCTAACTAGCATTGCTCTTGTTTTCAGCACCTGTCTCCAGACACTCAAATGACAACAACCCTGATATTCCAGTTTGTGGTTGGTGCTGCTTGTGGCTTTTTTCCTGTTATCACCAGATCAGTATTTTTACCTCACTTTTATGCTTGTACCTCTGCAAGCAATGTCCAGACCTTTGCAGAGAGGAGAATTTGGTTTTGTATAGCGTTTGTTTGATGTGCCCAGCAGTGTGCCCAGGTGGGCAGCAGAGCCAATGGCATCCTGGCCTGGATCAGGAACAGTGTGGCCAGCAGGACATGAGAAGTTATACTGCTGCTGTACTCAACACTGGTCAGGCCACACCTTGAGTGCTGTGTCCAGTTCTGGGTCCCTCAATTCAAGAGAGATGTTGAGGTGCTGGAAGGTGTCCAGAGAAGGGCAACAAAGCTGTTGAGGGGCCTGGAGCACAGCCCTGTGAGGAGAGGCTGAGGGAGCTGGGGGTGTGCAGCCTGCAGAAGAGGAGGCTCAGGGCAGAGCTCATTGCTGTCTACAACTACCTGAAGGGAGGCTGTAGCCAGGTGGGGTTGGGCTCTTCTGCCAGGCAACCAGCACCAGAACAAGGGGACACAGTCTCAAGTTGTGCCAGGGGAGGTCTAGGCTGGATGTTAGGAGGAAATACTTCACAGAGAGAGTGATTGGCATTGGAATGGGCTGCCCAGGGAGGTGGTGGAGTCACTGTGCCTGAAGGTGTTGACACAAAGCCTGGATGAGGCACTTAGTGCCATGGTCTGGTTGACTGGAGAGGGCTGGGTGCTAGGTTGGGCTGGATGATCTTGGAGGTCTCTTCCAGCCTGGTTGATTCTATGATTCTGTTTCCCTTAAAGACATGCTGTTATTCCCTGAGGAATCCTCCTCACCATCCACTCTTGTATTCACTTTCTTAACTGGATCTTTATTTGCTTTTGCCCTCAGGTGTTCTAGTGGAAGGTGGCTTGAGGTTGTTTTGTTTAGGCAAGGGTAAATATAACAGATTCCTGCAGTAAGATCTGCAGACTTGGGCTCAGTTGCCACGGAGTTATTTGGCTGTGACAATAGCCCTGCAAAGATTAAAAAATAGGTAGAGCCTCTTTCATGTTCTTGGTTGCTGTCATTCTCTGCTCAGTCCTGACTCTCTGTGTGGCAAGGCAGTGCTGCTGGAGCTGGGAGGCATCCATGCTACCACTGCTTTGGGTTGCACAGAGCAAGTGCTGTTGTGCAGATTGCTGCTGCTAGCTAAGACTGCCAGAAATCTGAGTGTGTGTAGATGAGGAGCAGTTGGAGTCTCTGAATCTCTGTTTAGCATCAGACAGCAACTTTCTCATCTTAATTTTTTTTCATACTTTTGATGGTAGCTGAATAAAATGAATTCTTCATCATCATGTGTCTAAAGGACTATGTCTAAAGGAATATGACCCTGACAAAAAGTGAATGTTTGAAGTTCCTATGTAGGCAAAAAGATTCCATTAACTGTGCTTTCACACATCTCTGTAAGGAGACTTCAGAACTAAGCACTAAACACCTGAAAGAGCCTTGTAGTGTATGTAAACAAATGCCATGTTTGTGAAGACAAAGCAGGTTAATACCAAGCAACAATACCAAATCTTACCTGTTGAAATGCAGACAATGTTTGTTTGGAATAACCTCACCTGCTCTTTTTTTTGTTGCTGGGAGGGGGTGGGGGACATGGGGTGGCCACTTCATTTCCTTTTTTTTTTCCTGTCCTTGGTAACCTTTTTGTCTCAGATTCAGAGCATCACTGATGAGTCTCGAGGCTCAATCAGAAGGAAAAGCTTCTCCAGTCCACACTCCCTTGGCCAAGATGCACAGGCACTGCTGACTAATGATTGTCGAGAGGAGGAGGTAGTTGCCATAGTACTAGTAGGATAGATTTCTCCCCCCTCATTGCAACACTTGAAGTGGCATTACTGCTAACTGAACTACAGACAGACATTCATTGTTAGTTCTTAATGAATTGTCATTACTACTGGTAAAATTTCATTGTGTTACCCTGTTTTTTTTTCCTCTAGTTAATGCTTCTGCAACCTGCATTACTTCCTGCCAATAAGAAATGCCTGATTCTGAGTGTCTGTTTTTCTTAAGAGCCAGAAGCAAAGGTATTCCTCTGCCTTCTAGCTCTTAAAAATTGTTAACAGTGGGTGTTTAATAAACATATTTCATGCTCTCACAGAGCATTGCTTTCCTTTTATAGTTCCTCTATTGAGGGAATGAAGGTTTCAGTGACCAAATAGGGTCTTGGAGATCTTCATGCTTATTAAAAAGCCATTATTAGCCCATAAGTGTCACTACTGCTTTCTGCACGGTGCATTTTGAAAGGAAATCAACTGACCTACTCAGTGGCTATAGTGTGCACTTGAAGTGTTGCTCACACCTAAGGACAATCCAGCCTAGCTTGTAGAAGTGCTGTATAGCTTTGTGTTTGCCTCTCTTTAGCCAGCGTGAGCAGAACGTGTCAGGTAGTGTGTGACGAATTTGGTGTTAGAATAGCACTGACAACAATGTGCTGCTGTTGGCTTGGCATTTTGGTAAAGGCGTGCTGCAGGTCCAGAATTTCACTTAACATTGCTGTCTCTGTGAAAAATGGTGAACTTTCTGCTGTGGGAGCTGTGAGCTGCATTCATCTTACAGTTGTTAGTTTGCAGTGTTAGTTCATTAGATACTGCTGTATGCCATTTCCATTCTTACGGTAGAACTGCATTCACAATAACTTCTTACAGCCTTGACTGGTGATTTCATCTTCTGAGAAGATATGGAAACCATCAAATAGACATTGATGTGAACCTTGGAGCTGAGCAGCTGTATTTGGGGATCCTCAAGCATAGGCACTTGGGCAATAATTTAGGCAACGAGCAGAAGCTCTTGGATATTTAAAAGCCAATACAATGACATTTTGAACCACCAGAGGAATCACTTTCCAGAGAGAGTGGATTTCTAATCTGCTTTGATTTTTAGTGACACTTTTCATTGTGACCTGAATGAAATTGATTCTTCTCAATCAACACATCTGTGGAGGGCTGTGACAGTCACTGATGTGAAAAAAAAAAAAACAAGATTCCTAAGTGGAACAGGAGCTGCAACTCTTCATTTAACAAGTCTCTGAAGAGACTTCATCACTGTTAAAGACCTTAGAAATCTCCAACCAAACAAAACCAAAGGAACAACAAAAAAATCCAACCAAAAGCCCCCTAAGACAGCCCCTGAAACAGAACACCCCAAAACACAAATTCCTCCTCACCATAGCAACTTAAGAGTCTAGGGTACTGGTGTGTCTTGCATCTGATGGAAATACAGGAGTCTGTAGGCAAAGTCTGACACAAATTCCTCCTCACCATAGCAACTTAAGAGTCTAGGGTACTGGTGTGTCTTGCATCTGATGGAAATACAGGAGTCTGTGGGCAAAGTATTGAGAGGAGAAGGAAATATGTTAAACATTTCTTCTTTCCTCAAGAGGAAAGGGGGAAGGAGAAACAACACAGCAGTGTATGTGCACGTAGGAGCAACAATGTTGTGTTCTTAGTGTTGTGATTTGAGTGCTGCTGTAAGGGAAGAGAAAGCCCCTACACAGTGACAGGGTAATATGTACACAGAGGTTTAGGTAATCTAATGGAACGTGGCTGGTCTTTAAAGACTGGATGAGGCACTTAGTGCCATGGTCTAGGTGACTGGCTAGGGCTGGGTGCTAGGTTGGACTGGATGAGCTTGGAGGTCTCTTCCAACCTGGTTGATTCTATAAATCTTGGTCTTCCATTCAGCCAGTCAGGCTCTGTGTCAGTGGCCTCATGAGAGTCATGCTGGTAAGTACACTGCAGGCATGCCAGAAATCAGCAGTGTTTACAACACTGAGAAGGTGAGTGTACCTGGTGAAGAGTGGCAGCACTGGCTTTCAAAGTGCTTCACTGGCAACCCACCCTCATGTTACAGTACTGCCCGACCGGATTCATCCTTGGTTTAGTTCACAACAACAGTAATGTCTCAGCCCAGATGTAATCCTGCAGATAGAAACAACTACATTTTCACAAGCAGCTTTATTTCCTACTGGAGTGATAAACAGTCTGGGTTTTGTTCAGAAAGTAGGGTTCATTTTCCTGTATATTCTTGTTTCACACTTGCTGCACAACTCCTTTTCAAATGTTAATAACAAAGGCTCCTTTTGGCTGAATCTTGAAGCGTTTGTCTGTTTTGTGGCCAGGCTCAGCTGATCCACGACAGAAACACTGCCTCGCGCTCAACTCCAGCAGTCAAAGCAAGTGTGGCTGCTGCTGCTGCACCAGAAAAAGTGCACATGACCTGGACTAAAGAAAAGTTTGTGGCTGAGAAGCATAAAAACAAAGATTCAAATGTGTCTGGCTTTAAAGATATTTTCAACATGAAGCCGTAAGTATGCGCGCAGTCTTTGGGGTGTTGTGTGGAGTTGTATTTTAGTGCTGGGAGCTTTTGTTGCTTCTGGCTTTTGTTTTTTTAAGAGATTCTTCCCCTGCACTTCACTTAAATGCCATCCTTATGAAACTGGCATGGACTTGGGTGGAACAACAATGACTGCAAAGAGTCATTCACCAGAATGTTGTGAGCGAAGCTTAAAGAGGACAGAGTTGAAGCTGTAAACTCTATTTCTGGATTGTGTCAGTAAACATGGATGTTAAAATGCTTAGTGATGGTTTGTTTTCCTCTCCTCACCTTGGGAACTGTATTGTCTCAGTTCTAATTTAAATTCCCAGAGACTCCAATAAATTTGATAGAACCAATAACAATTTATAGAGTGCCCTTCCCTCTTCCCCCTTCTTTTCCAAGAGAAAGGAATTAGATATAGAGAGAGGAAAAGGTAGGCACAGCCAAAGAAATAAATCTCGCTCCATTTGGAAGTTAAAAAAGAAGTTTGACAATAAATTTTAAAGCTATCTGAGGTAGGGAAGTGACAAAGGTGTAGGGAAGGGAGAACAAATACAACATGTGTAAATACAACCAGATTATGATGGTGATGGCTTTGTCTGCCTCCTGGGTGATGGCTTCACGTAGTAAAACAAAGAGAACCAGCAACAGGATGGTGATGCTGGTAAGCAGGGAGCAGAGAGTGAAACAGGAAGTCTCTCTGCTTTTATGGATCTGTGGGCAGGAAGGGGCAGTGAGCTAACCATCACCTGGTGGTGTTCAGACCTACCTCTGGGGAGGGGTCAAGACCACCTAGGGTCAGGTTCAAGGTCACTTCCCCTGGAGGGTTAACCCTGTACAGGAATAAAGTCCTGTGCATCATTCCCTGTTTCATGTATTGTTTGTTTGTTGGGATGGAGGGAGTACCAAAGAAGTAGATAAGCTAAATGTCATGAAAGGGTCTGGCAAAAAGCTATCAGCTTGTTGGCTTCCTCACACTGTGTTTCAGACACACACTCTTATCTTGAGTTCTGGCAGAATGCAGTTAAAAGCATGACCTAGAGTTTCTGCACGGGCCCAAAGCATAACCGTGGCTGCCAAGGGAAATGTGACTGTCTAAAGGAAGCATCTTCAGTTTAGGACTTGTAGGCAGTCTCAGAAGGTACATTTAGAATGAGCACCTTAAAATCCTGAGGTGCTTCATAGATTTGCATTGAGCTCTAAGAAGCAGTTGGCCTTCTGCAAATTCCAAACTTGACCTTATGCTCTAAAACACCATTTTTTTTTTGTTCTGGGCTACATTATACATTAATCCTTAAGTAGAATCATAGAATCATAGAATGGTTTAGGTTGGAAGGGACCTCAAGGATCATCCAGCTCCAACCCCCTGCCATAGGCAGAGACACCTCTCACTAGAGCAGGCTGCTCAAGGCCTCATCCAGCCTGGCTTTAAACACCTCCAGGGAGGAAGCATCCACAACCTCCCTGGGCAACCCCTTCCAGTGTCTTAACCACCCTCACTGTAAAGAACTTCCTCCTAACATCCAGTCTAAATCTCCCCTCTGCCAGCTTAATCATAGAATCATAGAATCATAGAATGTGGAAGTGTGGAAGGGTTGTTAATATCTTGGGAGTGTTTCCTATTACTACTTGAGAACTGTGCAAGACAGATTTCAGATACCATTGTAAAACTAAGATGTGGTCATGTGTGGAAATTACAGTTCAGACTTGCAATGCCTGTATTAATATTGTTGAATTAATGTGCCTGATGGCATTTTTTTTCCCCTGTGCATTTGCTTCCCTTCCATTTAGAGAATGGGGAAATCTGTAAGTGTAAATTTCACTTCTCTTGAGCAACATAAGCAGTGTGCCATGGCTCTTGTGTTCTTCTGTGTGTGTATCCCAAGTCATGATTTGCAGTGCATGTATCTTTGTGTTGTGTTCTGTGCTGTGATTTAGCATTCATGGCTGAAAAATATTATTCACTGTGACCTGCTAACATTTTTCTTCTAAATATTGTTGCATTTCCTTTCAAGCTATGCCACAGAGAATGTACTTTTCTGTAAGAATGCACAACTTGACAGTACTCATCTGCAGCAGTGTAATACTTAGTTTGCTAGTGACAAATCACAGAATGTCAGGGGCTGGAAGGGACCTCCAAAGCTCATCTAGTCTATAGAATCATAGAGTGGTTAGGTTTGGAAGGGTCTTCAAGGATCCTCCAGTTCCAGCCCCCTGCCATAGCAACACCCAAACCAAGCAGCTTTTAAACCTGAGTATTCCTTTTTCCTCAGATGTGTTTTGAATGTGTACAAGTTGCAGTGTCTGTGAAAAATGGCTGCTGCTGTGTGCAGAGAGATTAGATTTCTAACTTCAGATGCCTAAGGATTGTGATCCTGCCTCAAACATTTGTTTCCCTTCTAGGAATCAGTCAAACGTGAGAAGAATGCACACGGCTGTGAAGCTGAACGGAGTAGTGCTTAACAAATCACAGCATGCTCAGCTGGTTCTTCTGAATATGCCTGGACCCCCTAAAAACAGAAAAGGGGATGAAAACTGTATCCTCCACTGTCATATGTTCATGTGTCTTGAAATTAGGAGTTTGATTTTTGAGGCTATGCTATTGTCCACCTGTTGATATGCTTATCATGGTGACTGATGGTGAAGCTTGCCCTTAGGAAAAGGATTTGATTCCACAAACAATTTTAAGAGCTGTTGATGGTGGGGGATTTGTATTGGTACAAAGCAATTGTCAGTATTCAGTTTAACATTTGTATCTTATCTTGCCCTACGAGGAGAGGCTGAAGGAGCTGGGATTGTTTAGCCTGGAGGAGGCTCAGGGCAGACCTTATTGCTGTCTACAACTACCTGAGGGGTGGTTGTGGCCAAGGGGAGGTTGCTCTCTTCTCTCAGGTGGCCAGCACCAGAACAAGAGGACACAGCCTCAAGCTGTGCCAGGGGAAATTTAGGCTTGAGGTGAGGAGAAAGTTCTTCCCTGAGAGAGTCATTGGACACTGGAATGGGCTGCCCAGGGAGGTGGTGGAGTCGCCGTCCCTGGAGCTGTTCAAGGCAGGATTGGACGTGGCACTTGGTGCCATGGTCTAGCCTTGAGCTCTGTGGTAAAGGGTTGGACTTGATGATCTGTGAGGTCTCTTCCAACCCTGATGATACTATGATCTTTGCTGCATGTGAGTAGGGCAGGAGTAGAAATTTTCCCCACACTGGAACTTGCTTCCACTTGAGCAAGCAGTTGGATTACATCATGGGAAAGTAAAGAGTGACCCAGGAAAACTCCTTGAGGAAATTACTGATGTTTATTTTTTCATTATTTCAGAGTTTTTGAGAGGTTAGTGGTTATCTTGTTCCTTTTCTGCATGAATTCCTTGACCATGACACTTCAGACATGGAGTTTTTGGAAGTTCTGACAGAAGGTCTGGATAGAGTACTCCTAGTCCGAG
The DNA here is from genome assembly GCA_013400475.1 of Tricholaema leucomelas. NCBI lineage: Eukaryota > Metazoa > Chordata > Aves > Piciformes > Lybiidae > Tricholaema lacrymosa > Tricholaema leucomelas. Next base: position 9,057 of record WAAF01006220.1, on the reverse strand, counting down.
GCAGTGGCCGTGAAGTGATCACCATTTATTCATAACCTCTTTGCACATTTTATTCAACATCCTCCCCCCCAAAAAAACCCCACACCTAAACCCCCCACAGACAACAAACAGCAAAACACTTCTCTCTAAACACACCAAAAGAGCCAAAACCCCAAACCAAAGCAGAGACTTAATTATTTGTTGTAATTTGTGCAGCTTCATGAAGAATCCAAGATCACTGCAAACCAACCACAGGCAGCATTTTCTGATGATGTTTTCTCTAGTACAAATTTATCCTCAGATTATCTTTTATGATAGGTTTTTATGTAGACAATATTTCTGTAGTGCATTAATGGTGACTGGGTTAGGATAGTTCTGTGTATCATATTCTGACCCTTGTTAAACTGTAGTGACAGACAGGGAAGGAAATAACGACACAACACAGCTATGTGAGCAACTTCTTCTGGAGATGCAGAGCAGAGACTGAAAACATCCAAAGGGAAAGGGATTAGGAAAAGCTGTGGGCTCCCTCCTTTGCCAAAGTGCTGCTTTGTTGCTTCTGTTGGGACGAGTCCTAGTTCAGAAGAGTTCTTTCAGACCTGGATACAACCACTCCCGTTTGTGTATTGTGTGCATAAAGTGTTCCCCCCAGCCTCATGATTTGCCCCCCTTGTTTTAAATGCTGTTTCTCTACTTAATGTGCTTAGGTAGCCGAAACCTCCAGGTGACAGTGATTGTGAAGTGACAAGATGGGTAGGGGAGGTGGGGGTTGGTTGGTCTGTTTATTTCTCAGGAGCTTCTAGCAGTCCTAGCCTGTTGTGCAGTGACACTGGTGACACCTCCAGGCATCCAGCACATGGCAAGTCTGTGATGCAGTAACTCGACCTCATTGCAGGTAGAACTGAAACAACTGCTAAAGCACAGCAAGTTGGTTGGAAAAGTGCAGTCTCTTGTTCTCCAATGTGTCTAGTTTGAAGATGTTGTCTGTATGTGCTGCTGTTAAACATTTGCTTTTCTGAACTGAACCAGCTCTTAGGTGTCATTCATTTGAAACTGCTGAAGATTCAGTTTAGGTGCTCCACAGAAACCTTCTGCTCCTTTTTGGACACCATTCAGTTTCCTGAAAGTTATTAAAGACCTCAAGTGCTTGGGTAGAGGAAGAATTCTCTTACTTAAACATATAATCCAGCTGGCATCTCCTGCTCAGTCTGAGCCTTGGCTCAAGGCAGTGCTTTTATCATAGCTCCTTCAGGCAAAGCAAAACACAGGTCACAAAGAGCAAAAGCTGAAAGTAGCTCTTGCCTATCCCTGTAGTGTGCTGTAGAGCACCAGAGGGAGCTCAAAGGTAATCAGCTGACGCAGTGGACTTCAGCTGGCTCTTAACCAGTGGCTTGGCAAGCTCCTCTGCCAGCTCCCTTGGCACTCTAGGGTGAATCCCATCTGGCCCTATAGAACGTATAAACCCCTATGGCCCCCTTGGATGCAGTAGACCTTAAGGACCCTAAGGACTCTCTGGTCCCTGTAGACCCTATGAATTCTACACACACTATAGACACCTCTGTTCCCCCTTTATACCTCTATGGAATCCTGTGGACCATATAGACTGATATGGACCCCTAGGGACTTGTATGGGTCCTTCTACACCCTATCGACTGCTAAGGATCCAACAGACCCTTATGGATGGTATAGACCCCTATAGACCATATGTACCTATGGACCATATAGCCCAAGGGACCTGACCTGGTTGTGGCAATTAACGAGGCAGGACTGACAAAACAGGCAGTTGTTTGTATTTCCCAACGCCCCGCACACACCTCTGTCCCAGTTACTTAGTTTGGGTTCTTCATTCCTTCGGGAAAATCTTCAGCAGGCTCCTTCCCGGCAGTGTGGTCGTTTAGGCACATCAGACAAACTGGAAAAGGTTTGGCCACACCAATGGCTTTGCCCCCCTGACAAATGCAAGGCAGCCCGGAGCCCTGGGGGACGTCTGCGCTACTCGCGGCGGGGAGTAGGCATTTGGAGCTGGTCCCTCGGCTCCTTTGCGGCAGTGTCTGGAACTGCGAATTGCAATGCAGTCGGGGATCAAGGCGGCACAGACGGTGGGGCAACGCAGCGCCGGGCCGCGCTGCTCCGCGGTGTGCCCCTGAACGGCGGCGGTGCACGGCAGAGGCAGGTCCCCGCAGCAGGCACGCAGGCTGCGGCCGTCCGAAAGCGGGGACCGTGCGCGTTCTCCTCACCGTCCTGCCAGACGCTGCTCAAGATCCCTTTCAAGGTGCGACTCAGGGTCCTCCTAGGCACTGTGTCCAGTTGCTATCTAGGTATGCTGGGGCGACTTGCTCTGCCCCGTTCAAGCCCGCAGGGGTGGGGGTTTGAACTTGGCGCCTACTTCTTCCCACATTCCAAAGCCCCGGAGCCGCAGGTTGGGGCGGGAGGAGGAAAACAGTTTGCGTCCCATTAAAACTTCCGGTGGGGCAGGGACTTGGGTGTGCCCTGCCACCACCCTATGGACCCCTATGGATTCTGTGCACGCTGTGGAACCCAGCCCTGGAGTCCCGCACACCCCAAAACTCCTCTCCGCGGTTGGAGTGGGAGAGGAAAGGCGCGAAAAAACCTGTTCCACTCTGCCCGGCAGGCGTGGAGCGGGGAACAAAGAGTCCTTCCGGCACCAGGGGTCACCCCTGCAGGTGCCCGCGCTGGAGTCGGGCTGGGCATTGGCTGTGAGCTTCGCGCCTAGGAAGTGGTTACTCAGCTCTTTGTCTAGGAAAGGGATAAATGCTGGGGTGGTGCCTGCCTTGGGGTGCCTGCCTTAGAGTTCTCCCCCGCCTGGATAGCTCCTGCAGAGAGTCCCCAGGCGCTGCGAAGGACAAGCTCCCGAGGGACCGGACCGCCCCTCCTGGGGACAGCTTCCACCGCCAGCACCCTTTGTGCAAGCTTTGTAGGCCAAAGGAGCCTCGGATGTCTTTGGGAAGAGAGAGCTGACAGCATCTGGGCTGCCCTTTCTCCCAGGCAGCCTAACTCACCTGTGAGTAGTGACTTTCTGCTCAGCCTGACACTGGCAAAGCTGTGCTTGCAGCTCAGCCTTTTCCGTTTCCTGACCTCTAAAATAGCCAAATCTATCTATAGCATCCTTTGTAAGATATATCAATTAACTGAGTCTGCTAATTAAACTAAATTAACTTCTGCATATAGTTTGGGGCCAGGTTTCAGGACAATGAAATAATTCTGTCTTTATATATACTCCTGACTTGGCCACGGTGATTCCCTGCCTGCACAACAAACCCTTTGGACCCTGTGCACCCCTAAGGACTCTGTTGACCATATGGACCCATATGGAGCCTATTGACCCCTATGGACCCTATACACCCTAAGGACCCTATAGACCCCTACAGACCCCTATGAAACCTACAGAGCCCTATGGACTGCTATGGACCCTACAGACCCCCGAGGTCCCTATGGACTATATGGACCCCTATGGACACTGTAGACCCCTATGGATTGTATGAATCCCTAAGGTTCCCATGGGCCTTAAGGACCCCAAGGTCTCTATGGATGTCTGTTAAACCTATGGACCCTACAGACCCTTATGGACCTCTATGGATCCTATAGACCATTTAGACCCTGAAGGCCCTATGACCCCTGTGGAACTTCTCAACCCTTATGGGTCCTATTGACCTATGAACCCCTAAGGACACTATATACAATATTGGGCCCCTATGGACACTATAGGCCCTAAGGATCCTACAGACCCCTGTGGACCCTCTGGACTCTATAAACCCCTATGGATCCCTATGGAACCTATGGGTCTTATGACCATAAGACCCTATAGACTCTGGACCTTATAAACCCCTATGGACCATATGGAACCTAAGGAGCATATGGAGCTCTATGGAACCTATGGACCACATGCACCTATTGACCATATGGACCTCTATGGAGCCTAGGGACCCCTATGGACCACATGGATCTATGGACCCTATAGACCCTTATGGACCCAATAGACCATATGAAGCCCTCTGGAACCCATGGACCCCTGAGGACCTTATGGACCGAACCCCAAGCAGCACTACGGTCTGGGGACAGAGTGACTGAAAGCAGCCAGGAAGAGAGGGACCTGGGGGTGCTGATAGATAGTAGCTGAACATGAACCAGCAGTGTGCCCAGGTGGGCAAGAGAGCCAGTGGCATCCTGGCCTGGATCAGGAGAGTGTGGCCAGCAGGACAGGGGAGGTTATTCTGCCCCTGTGCTCAGCGCTGCTCAGGCCACACCTTGAGTGTCCAGTGCTGTGTCCAGCAGACAAAACGGAGAAAGAAGGCAAATAAAAGGGAGAGAGAGGGAGGGGGAGAATGGAGAAAGACACAGAGCAGGAGAGATGGAGAGAGAATTACCAGCCCAGGGTGGGGACGAGGGGAGAGATGTTCCTGCTGAAGAGTGTTCTGCTGTTGCTCCAGCTGACATTGCTTCAGCTTGTGATGTCCTGGGTGGCGTTGCTCCAGCTTTTAGTGTTTCTAGTGATGTTTTCTCTTTCCTTAAGCAGGCCTAACTCAGGTGTTTTATACTGTTCTTGGTTTATTGCCTACAGCTTCATCTGGCTCACACCTTGGACGCATTCCAGGGGTGACTTCCAGAGGGTCTTTTTGTGTGCCTGCAGAGATTGGCACCGAGTAGCCTCTGCCCCTCTTTGCTGTCCAGTGTCCACCACCCACCCTGGGCAGTTGATGTCTCGGTGGACAGAGATGACGTTTCAGGTGGGGTGTTCAGGATGATTTTGTCTTTGCTGAGACAATTCTGGGTTCTTATCTAATCATCACAATCATAGAGAGGATTCCATCTCGTGTTTTGCTCAAGAATGAGGCAAATGCCATGCCTGTGATTTAGGTCTTGTCTAAATGCCACTGCAAGGGGATTCTCCCTTGCTAAGCCCTGAACAGCAACCAGTGCCTTCTGCATGTGCTCTGAAATGACTGATGTTCCACTTTGTAACGTGCAGTGACCTGGAGAACAGAGCTTTTAAATCACATCTTCATTTCTGAAGGGCAACTCGATGCCCTTGTGTTTTAGAAGTGGGTATTGAGCAGAGAGAGAGAGAGACAGGTTTTACCTGCCACCCCAACACACCAGAGAGGTGGTATGCACTTCTCCTGCTCTTTACCTAAATCAGTTCCTGACATGGTACATCTTTTAGCTGGCATGAAGAATCCAGCTGGAAGCAACAATGTAATAATCTGTTCTCTGAGCAACTTGAAAGAATAGATTTTTTTGAGCCTCTCTATCCTCAACACAGACTTGATTGGAAAGGAGAGTTACAGGAGATGTTTTTAAAGTCCATAAATGAGACATTCCATTGTAAGCAGCCCTTACTGAAGCCTCTGCTTTTGAAAGATACTAGGGTTCACTCAACTAAGAGATGTTAGGATTAATTCAAAGAAGAGACTTTGGTATTAGCTCAAGTAAGATGCATTGGGGCCATTTAAAAGAACAGACGTTGGGATTAGCTAAAATAAGCCCCCAGACTTTCTCTCCCATGAGTGGTGTAGCAGTGATTCTCAGAACTGGGCACACCTTGCACTGCCCATCAGTGACAACCTGACACTGCAGCCAGAGTTGGGCTGCGCTGCCTTTTCACACTACCTGAAGATCAATCTCCTCTCTTTACAGCAGCACCATGCAGGCCCACAACTGACCAGCTGAAGAACTCCTGTCTGCTGTCTGTGAGAGGATGAAGATGGGAAGTTGACAACACAGCCCTGGGCTTTGCCCAGATTAAGGTAGGAGTCCAAAGAAGTGGCAGATCTCTCTTTCTGTCAGTGTAAGCATGCATTGATGCCTGTCTGGTGCCTGTTGTTAATGGAACATTGTTCACTCAGAGCAACTTAGAGTATACTGATTTAGCCTGAATTACCTCTCCTTGAAGCTCTGGCATTAGGAAGGTTTTATGGAGCTTGCTTATTGGAATGTTCCTCCCCTGTTTATTTTTAGCTGGAAAAGGATGCTTTGTGTCCTTGGATATGGAAGCCTGTCACATGTCTGTACCTGTGGAAAACTTTCTTAGTCCATTGTAGTTATGATGTACAGAAGGCACTGTCAGCAAACAATGCTGCTAAGCAAGGGCAAGGATGGTAAAGGAAGTGCTTAAGGCATACCTCAGGAGCTGGCTTTAAAGGCATTTGTTCTCAGCAAGGAAGCAGGCATCTGGATTGACCTGACAGGAGTTTGAGTGTGTAAGTTTGTGAATTAGTACTAGGCAAAGGAGAACTTTGTGGTGTGTCTGTCTGCTTAGTTCAGAAGGCAGAGACGTGGTTTGTGCAGTGAAGGTTAAGAACCCAAGGCAACCTTCAGCATGCAGGAGTGTACAGAACCTCTGCTGGCTGCTCTCTGCCTTGCTTTGCTGAGTAGTGCTTGCATAAAGGTAGTGCCCTGAACAACATCTACAACTACCTGAGGGGTGGTTGTAGCCAGGAGGAGGTTGCTCTCTTCTCTGAGGCAGCCAGCACCAGAACAAGAGGACACAGCCTCAAGCTGTGCCAGGGGAAATTTAGGCTTGAGGTGAGGAGAAAGTTCTTCCCTGAGAGAGTCATTGGCTACTGGAATGGGCTGCCCAGGGAGGTGGTGGAGTCGCCGTCCCTGGAGCTGTTCAAGGCAGGACTGGACGTGACACTTGGTGCCATGGTCTAGCCTTGAGCTCTGTGGTGAAGGGTTGGACTTGATGATCTGTGAGGTCTCTTCCAACCTTGGTGATACTGTGAAGATCTGAATGAAACCCAAGTGTTTGGTAAAAAGCCAGTATTGTTCTTGAGAAATGTACTCCTTTCATCTCTCATGGCCATCTGCTTAGAAGCTAAAGAGAAGAGAAAACTCTCCAAAACATGATTTGCTTGTGGTTCTTAGCCCTTCTTACTTACATGAAGTGTGCATTTCTCTGTGTAGAAAAGTACTTGGGTGATAGCATTAGCATGAGTGTTCTGTTGGAGGGTAGGAGAGCCTTGCAGATGGACCAGCAGGAGCAGGAAGGTCATTCTGCCCCTGTACTCTGCACTGGTTAGACCACACCTCGAGTGCTGTGTTCAGTTCTGGGCCCCCCAGTTTAGAAGGGACATTGAAATCCTTGAGCGTGTCCAGAGAAGGCTGACGAGACTGGTGAGAGGCCTGGAGCACAGCCCTACGAGGAGAGGCTGAGGGAGCTGGGGGTGTGCAGCCTGCAGAAGAGGAGGCTCAGGGGTGACCTCATTGCTGTCTACAACCACCTGAAGGGAGGCTGTAGCCAGGTGGGGTTGGTCTCTTCTCCCAGGCAACCAGCACCAAACCAAGAGGACACAGTCTCAAGTTGTGCCAGGGGAGGTCTAGGCTGGATGTTAGGAGGAAGTTGTTGTCAGAGAGAGTGATTGGCATTGGAATGGGCTGCCCAGGGAGGTGGAGTCGCCATCCCTGGAGGTGTTGAAGCAAAGCCTGGATGAGGCACTTAGTGCCATGGCCTGGTTGATTGGACAGAGCTGTGTAATAGGTTGGACTGGATGAGCTTGGAGGTCTCTTCCAACTTGGTTGATTCTGTGATGCTGTGACTTATGGCCCGCTAAGGACCTTATAGACCGCTGTGGACACTATTGACCCCTATGGATCCTATTGACCCTAAGGTCCCTATGGACCCCTGTGGAACCTACGGACCCTGTGGAAATCAGTGGACCCTTATGAACACTATGGACCCCTAGGAACCCCCACAGAGCCATATGGAACCCTACAAACCTATGGACCAAAGGACCCCTATGGATCCCTATGGAAACACGTGGACCCTAGGGACTAAGAAATCTATAGAACCCTATGCACCCCATGGACCAAATAGACCCCTATAGATCCCTATGGAGCCTACAGACCCCTGTGGACTCCTATGGACTGCTATGGACCATGCAGATGCTAAAGACCCTGTAAACCCCTATGGAACCTATGACCCCTATGGAACTTCTGGACCCCTATCAATCCTATGGACCCCAAAGGAACCCATGGATCCTATGGACCAAATGAACCATATGGAGCCCTAAGGAACCTTAACGGACCCCTACAGAAACAGTGGACTCTATAGACCCCTATGGACCAAATGGACCATATGAAGCCCTATGGAACCTATAGACCCCTATAAACCCCTATGGGCTCCCGCATCAAGGAAGAAAGAAAATAATGTAGTAAAGGGCAGTGGACTTTCCCTGGTGGAAAACAGCTCAGAACACATGGATAAGCTTTCTTCCTGGTATTTGCATCTGCAAGGCCCAGAGCTGCTCCAATCTATTGTTCAAATCAGTGGCCAGAACCCAGAGCCCAAACAATTCCATCATTCTGTAGGTGGTGCTTGGATTTCTGCCATGCCCATGGGTAAGAGGTTCCACTGGCAGCTGGCTGCTCTCCATGCAGAGGCAGCTTTCCTTGTGCTAAGAAAGAGCCAGTGGCCAAGGGGCTTTAAAAGAAGAGGCAACAAAGGACACCTAAGGCTCCTGAGCTGCAGGTTACCTTACAGACAAAACTGCTTTCCTTGACTGGAAGCTCCTCTGTGCTCAGCAACTGTCATGCCTGGTTTTATGCTTGTTGCCAGGTCCTGGAAAGCTCTTTTTGCACTCTGCAATGGGCTCCAGCTTACCATGAGCAGCTAAAGAAGAGCAAATGAGCAGTGCAAGGCTTCTTCTGATTGGGCTCCGGGGGAAAATTCTAAGGCCTGCAGCGTCAGCACCTCTGGTGCTGGGCCTGCATCCTGCCTCTCCTTGGGCTGGCTGCAGATGTGGCAGGACTTAGTGTGTGGCAAAGGGTAAAAGACCTTCAAGCCAGAGAGGCTCAGGGGGGCAGCAGAACCCTGCCAGTGTTCTGGCTGCTGCAGCCCTCAGCCCTCTCTTCTCCCAGCTGCACAGCATCACTTCCCCGCCCCTGCCCGTGTGTGTGCCCTGCTCCCCCAGCAGCTGGAGGCTGCTGTGCTGGGGCAGCACCCCCTGTGTGCTGGAGCAGCACCCCCTGTGTGCTGGAGCACACAGCGGCTGGAGTCTTTCCTGTCCTGGGGAGACAAGGACGGGATGCAGGAGTGCCCGTGCAGCCTCACAAGTGTCA
>WAAF01006219.1:2117-12914 GCA_013400475.1 Tricholaema leucomelas | reverse complement strand
TAGTGGGCACCTTGGCACATCCAGCACCACCCAGCCTATGCTCTAAGACACAGCCAGGGCATAGTGGGCACCTTGGCACATCCAGCACCACCCAGCCTATGCTCTAAGACACAGCCAGGGCATAGTGGGCACCTTGGCACATCCAGCACCACCCAGCCCATGCTCTAAGACACAGCCAGGACATCATTTCCCACTTGATGTTTGGACAACCAAGGTTACCTGGGCAAAAGCAATCAAGGGAGATGACAAAACCTCACCACACTGCAGCCTTGAGCTGCCCTGGAGGTGTTGAATGCCAGGTTGGATGAGGCCTTGAGTAACCTGGGCTAGTGGGAAGTGTCCCTGCCCATGACAGGAGGGGTTGGAAGTGGATGATCTTGAAGGTGCCTTCCAACCCAACCCATTCTATGGAATCTATGAACTACTTGAGGGACTGACTCCACCTGCTGCTTCCCCTGGCCAGACTCAGCCCTGCTGCTGGAGGCCAGAGTTGGTGACCCCAACGGTTTGCCATCCAGAGCCACTCCTTGTGCCATCAGCTCCCTCCACGAGGGGAGCACAGGGTGGACAGAGGGGTGGGCAGCTGGGCAGTGATGCTGATGGTGGTGGTGCTTCTCTTTGCTCCCTTGGCAAGGCCAACACTTGACCTTCCCCACGGCGGCTCTCTGGGTGACGGTGGCGCTGGCGGTGTGCGTCGTGGTCCTCTTGGTGGTCTTCCTCTACGTCTGCCAGAAGAAGATCCGCCAGAGCGCCGAGGAAGAGGAGGAAAACGCAGGTAAAGGCTTGGCTGCTCCCTCCACGAGGCATGGGGGTTTGCAGGGAGGGTTGTGGGTGGCAGGTGAGGTGGGTGGGTGGAGAACTGGCTGAAGGAGGGAGCTCAGAGGGTTGTGGTTAGCGGTGCGGGGTCGAGCTGGAGGCGTGCGGCTCGTGGTGCTCCCCAGCGCCGGGTCCAGGCTTCTTTGATGTCAGTGATTCCCCATGGGAATGGGCTGCCCAGGGAGGTGGTGGAGTTACCATCCCTGGAAGTGTTTAAAAGGAGGCTGGATGAGGCACTTAGTGCCATGGGTTAGTTAATTAGAAGGGTTAGGTGATGGGTTGGACTCGATGATCCTGGAGGTCTTTTCCTACCTGGTTCATTCTGTGTTTGTGTGATCAACAACCAGACTGAAGAGCTGGGCACAGAGGAGCCAAATGAGGTCCAACAAGGACAAGTGCAAAGTCCTGCACCTGGGGAGGGATTATAAACTGCAGCAGGACAGGTTGGGAGGTGACTGCTGGAGAGCAGCCCCAAGGAGAGGGACCTGGGAGTGCTGGGGGAGAGCATCCATGGCACAGCAATGTGCCCTGGGGGCCAGTGGGGTCCTGGGGGGCATTAAGCAGAGTGTGTCCAGCAGATCAAGGGAGGTTCTCCTGCCCCTCTGCTCTGCCCTGCTGAGACCTCATCTTGAGCACTGCCTTCAGTTTTGGGCTCCCCAGTTGAAGAGGGACAGGGATCTGCTGGAGAGGGTCCATCAGAGGGCTGTGAGGATGATGAGGGGACTGAGCACTGCCTGGTGAAGAGAGGCTGAGGGCCCTGGGGCTGTTTAGTCTGGAGAAGACTGAGAGGGGATTTAATCAATGGTTATAACTATCTGAGGGCTGGGGGTCAGGAGGGTGGGACAGGCTCTGCTCACTGCTCCCTGGGATAGGACAAGCAGCAATGGATGGAAGCTGCAGCACAGGAGGTTCCAGCTCAACACAAAGGGGGAACTTCTTGCCTGGAAGGGTCCCAGAGCCCTGGCACAGGCTGCCCAGAGAGGTTGTGGAGTCTCCTTCTCTGGAGCCTTTCCAGCCCTGTCTGGATGTGTTCTTGTGTGATCTGTGTTAGATAGCATTGTCCTGCTCTGGCAGGGGGAAGGTTGGACTCAATGATCTCCTTGGCTCCCTTCCAACCCCTACCATCCTGTGAGCCTGTGATGGTTAAATCCTCATCCCTGGGGAGATGTTTCAGAGCTGTGATGCTGAGGGCTATGGTTTAACACCAGCCTTGGCAGAGTTAGAGAATGGTTGGGCTGGATGATCTTCAAGGCCTTTTCCAAGCAGAATGACTTGAGGACTCTCTGCTCACCTCCACGAAGCTGCCTCTAGCTCTTACCAGCCTGGAAAAACGCAGACTGCTTTGCCATGTGGAAACAACACCAGCGAGCTGCTTCCTGCTCTTGCTTTCTGCATCCTTCTGCTGCTTGGGGGAATGGTTGGGTGGTTTTTTTTTTTGTTTGGATGATGACTCTGGAGAGTTTCTTGCCCAAGAAAAGTAGGGCTGGGGTGGGGGTGGGGATTGTGCTTTGTTGCTTTAAAAGTGCTGCCGTGCTCTGAAAATGGCTGCAGCAGCTTTTGCTGTTCCCTGTGTCCCTGCTTGTTTTCTCTTGCCTGCCTGCCTGCCTTGGCTCTGCTGAAGCTTTTTCCCTGCCAGGACCTGCAACCTCTTTCCCCAGGGCTGCTGCTTCTCTCCTCCTCTTCCTCCTCCTCCTCCTCTTTCTCCCTGTCCACCACAAAGCCACCACAACGGCTGGCTGGCAGATGTCCCCAGGCAGAGCAGGGATAAGAGGATTTTCCCCCAGCAGATTCCAGGCTGGAATGGCAGATTCCCAGGTGTATATCTAAAAGCAAAAGAGATCTTTGGTGTCTTTTTTACTCCCCTTCTGTTTAACCTAAGAGCATTTTCTGCTCATCCAAGGCATTTGCAGCACAGTTGACACTCAGCCATGGCCCCAGGCCAGCTGACCTCAGTCCTTGAGCATCAGGAGGCAGCTCCCAACCCGTGGTGTTGCACAACTGAGGGCTGCACACCCTTGGAGATGACCTTCTGCTGGGGCTCTGCCAACCACCAGCCTGGCAGTCACGAGAGGCAGGAGCAGTGATTTTGGGTTTTGTTCTCATTTTTTACTGCTCTTTCTGGCCAGGAAGAGCCTGGTGGAGGGTTCCAAAGGTCCTGCAGGCTCCAAGGCGGAGCGGCAGCCTGGTGGGTGCTGCAGGAGGAAGAAAAAGGTGCCCATCTCTTGGTGGCACTGGTGTGTCCTGAGGGAAGGGGGGGGGCACTGGGGGAGCTGTGGTCTGCCTGCTAAGCCCCTCTCCCAGTGCCACTCCAGATGGTGGCTGTGCTATAAATAGGGAGGTGAGCGACTGCGCTGCCTGGCTCGCAGCTCTGGCTCTGGCTGCTCTGCTTGTAGGGGCTGTGCCAGCCTGGCACAGCCTTCTGGGCTGCTGGGTGCAGGTGGGTACTGCTTGTCTGCTCCCTGAGCATCACCAGTGGCTCGACCCAAGGAGATCCTGGGTAGTGTGGTGAAGCAAGGGGAATTGGGCAGGAAGAGTTGGGGCTGTTCAACCCAGAGAAGGCTTCAGGGAGACCTTAGAGCTACATTTCAGTATCAGAAGGGGACCTAGAGGAAGGCTTCCAGTACCTGAAGGGGGCCACAGGAGAGCTGGGGAGGGACTTTAGACAAGGGCTGGGAGTGATAGGATGAGGGACAATGGCTTTGAGCTAGGAAAAGGGAGATTGAGAGTGGAGATGAGGAAGGAATGGGTGAAACAGTGAGGGTGAAACAGTGAGGGTGGGGAGACACCAGCACAGGTTGCCCAGGGAGGTGGTTGTGGATGCCCCCTCCCTAGAGGTGTCCAATGCCAGGTTGTATGAAGCCTTGAGCAACTTGGGCTGGTGGAAGGTGTCTCTGCCCACGGCAGGAGGGTTGGAACTGGATGATCTTTGGGGTCCCTTCCAACCTAAAGCATTCTATGAATCTGTCAGTCAGCTCAACTTGGCTGCCCTGGGGAGGTGGGTTTCAGGGTGGGCACTGGGCTGGAGGCTGGCAGGTGCCTGACATGCTCTTTTGCAGGGACAGAGGAGCAGGACGAGGAGGGGGAAGAGCCCAAGACAGGTGGGTGCATGATGCTTGCTTATTATCCACAGCCTAGGGGTGTTTTGGATGCCCCCTCCCCAGAGGGATGTTCAAGGCCAGGCTGGATGGTGCCATGAGCAACCTGCTCTAGGGAAAGCTCTCCCTGCCCATGCCAGGGGGGTTGAAACTGGATGATCTTTAAGGTCCCTTCCAACCCAACCCATTTTGGGTTGGAACTGGATGACTTGTAAGATCCCTTCCAACCTGACCCATTCTGGGTTGGAACTGGATGATCTTTAAGATTCCTTCCAACTCATTTTGAGTTGGAACTGGATGATCTTTTAAGTTCCTTTCCAACCCATTTTGGGCTTGAACTGGATGACCTTTAAGGTCCCTTCCAACCTGACCCACTTTGGGTTGGAACTGGATGATCTTTAAGGTCCCTTCCAACCCATTTTGGGTTGGAACTGGATGACCTTTAAGATCCCTTCCAACCTGACCCATTTTGGGTTGGAACTGGATGACCTTTAAGATCCCTTCCAACCTGACCCATTTTGGGTTGGAACTGGATGATCTTTAAGGTCCCTTCCAACCTGACCCATTTTGGGTTGGAACTGGATGATCTTTAAGGTCCCTTCCAACCTGACCCATTTTGGGTTGGAACTGGATGATCTTTAAGGTCCCTTCCAACCTGACCCATTTTGGGTTGGAACTGGATGATCTTTAAGGTCCCTTCCAACCTGACCCATTTTGGGTTGGAACTGGATGATCTTTAAGGTCCCTTCCAACCTGACCCATTTTGGGTTGGAACTGGATGATCTTTAAGGTCCCTTCCAACCTGACCCATTTTGGGTTGGAACTGGATGATCTTTAAGGTCCCTTCCAACCTGACCCATTTTGGGTTGGAACTGGATGATCTTTAAGGTCCCTTCCAACCTGACCCATTTTGGGTTGGAACTGGATGATCTTTAAGGTCCCTTCCAACCTGACCCATTTTGGGTTGGAACTGGATGATCTTTAAGGTCCCTTCCAACCTGACCCATTTTGGGTTGGAACTGGATGATCTTTAAGGTCCCTTCCAACCTGACCCATTTTGGGTTGGAACTGGATGATCTTTAAGGTCCCTTCCAACCTGACCCATTTTGGGTTGGAACTGGATGATCTTTAAGGTCCCTTCCAACCTGACCCATTTTGGGTTGGAACTGGATGATCTTTAAGGTCCCTTCCAACCTGACCCATTTTGGGTTGGAACTGGATGATCTTTAAGGTCCCTTCCAACCTGACCCATTCTGGGTTGGAACTGGATGATCTTTAAGGTCCTTTCCAACCCATTTTGGGTTGGAACTGGATGATCTTTAAGGTCCTTTCTAAGCCATTTTGGGTTGGAACTGGATGGTCTTTAAGGTCCCTTCCAACCTGACCCATTTTGGGTTGGAACTGGATGACCTTTAAGGTCCCTTCCAACACACCCCATTCTGTGATTCTCCATGTGAGCACCTCATAGAGCCTGCTCTCATTCTGGGTTGGAACACAAGGCTGTGCCCTACACAAGGCTGTGCCCTGGACTGCTTTGCACCCTTGACTGTGTTCTGCTCACTGTGCTCCCTCACTCTTCAATGCACCCCTCTGGCTGGCAGCTCCCTGACCCAATCTACTGCTGGAAAGCACTGGTGGTGCTCTGCTGTCACCCAAAGGGTTAATCACAACCCCAGTGACTGCTGGGGGTGTGTGTGGGGGGGGAGAGGTTAGGATTTAGGACCTGGGAGTTGCTTTGTGATGGAAGTTGCTGGGTGGAGGTTTTGGAGGGTTTTGGAGTGGGTTTCCCACTGTGGGGTTGTATACTGTGGGGATGCATTTCCTTGCAAGCCTCATCCCACAGGGGTGGGGTCTGACTCAAAGCTGTTTTGCTTTTTCACAGCTCTGCAGCCTCTGAAGAACCTGGAGAACAACGATGGTGAGTGCAGCCCAGCACTCACTAGCAGCCAGGCTGCTTCTGAGGCATGCTGGAGATGAAGCTGGAGAAAGGCAGATTGAGAGTGGAGAGGAGGAAGAGATTCTTTGCAATGAGGCTGGGAAGGCACTGGCACAAGTTGCCCAGGGGGGTGTTTGTGGATGCCCCCTGCTTGGAGGTGTTCAAAGCCAGGTTGGATGAGACCTTGAGCCACCTGGGCTGGTGGAAGGTGTCCTTGCCCACAGCAAGGTGGAGGGGTTGGACCTGGATGATCTTGAAGCTCCCTTCCAACACATTCCATGGCTCTATGGTTGGTTGTGTCCTGCTGCACAAACCACAAGGAAAACCAATCCTGAGGCTCCCTTCCAACCCACTCTCTGAATCTGTGCACCTGAGCTCAGACCTAGGTGTAAAGCTTCTGTTGCATCTTCATCATCCATCACTTGAGTTTTCTTGGGCCTTTCTTTCCCCAAGTTTTCAACACAGTTTTCTTTTCCCCTTCCCCCCCTTCATCCCCCTTCTAATTCTCAGTCAGATTTTCCCAGTGCAATTCTTTCCCAGCACCCATTTCCACTTCAGTTTGGCCTGTGCTTGCTCTGGCTACCAGGGTGATGCAGGTGATAGCTCTGATGTATTTCTCCTCTTATCCTTCCTTTTCTTGGGCAACTTGGGGCTGGGAAAAACCTCCTGACACCACCCCAGGTCATTTAGGAGGAACTTGGGTTATTTTTGAGTCTTGCCATCTCTTTGCTTAGACCAACTACACAGAATCCCAATGTTGGGGAAGGATTGGAAGGGACCTCTGGAAATCATCCAGTCCAACCCCCCCTGCTAAAGCAGAGGCAACCACAGCAGCTTGCCCAGGATCACAATGCCCAGCTGGGTTTGGTATCACTCCAAAGAAGGAGACTCCACAACCACTCATGGGCAGCTTGCTTCAGGCCTCTGGCTCCCTTGCAGGAGAGGTGAAGTTGGTCCTCACCATACAGAACCCTCCCCAGCAGCAGCCCAGTGCCAGCTTTCTGGTGGAGACCAAGTGCAAGGTCCTGAGGCTGGGTGGAGGCAATGGCAAGCACCAATCCAGGCTGGGCAGTGAGTGGCTGCAGAGCAGCCCTGAGCAGAGGGACTTGGGGGTGCTGCTGGAGGAGAAGCTCCACAGGAGCCAGCAGTGTGCACTTGCAGCCCAGAAAGCCAAGCAGAGCCTGGGCTGCAGCAGCAGAAGTGTGGCCAGCAGGGCCAGGGAGGGGATTCTCCTCCTCTGCTGTGCTCTGCTGAGACCCCACCTGGAGTCCTGCATCCAGTGCTGGAGCCCCTGGGACAAGAGGGCTGTGGAGATGCTGGAGAGTGTCCAGAGCAGGGCCAGGAGGATGCTGAGAGGGCTGCAGCAGCTCTGCTGTGAGCAGAGACTGAAAGAGTTGGGGCTGTGCAGGCTGGAGCAGAGGAGGCTCCCAGGTGACCTTCTTGTGGCCTTCCAGGATCTGAAGGGGGCTACAAAAAAGCTGGGGAGGGACTTTTGAGGCTGTGAGGGAGGGAATGGAGCAAAGGTGGAGGTGTGGAGAGTGAGGCTGGAGGTGAGGAGGAAGTTGTTGATCAGGAGAGTGGTGAGAGGCTGGAATGGGTTGCCCAGGGAGGTGGTTGAGGCCCCATGGCTGGAGGTGTTTGAGGCCAGGCTGGCTGAGGCTGTGGTCAGGCTGCTCTAGGGT
This sequence comes from Tricholaema leucomelas, assembly GCA_013400475.1. Classification (NCBI taxonomy): domain Eukaryota; kingdom Metazoa; phylum Chordata; class Aves; order Piciformes; family Lybiidae; genus Tricholaema lacrymosa; species Tricholaema leucomelas. The sequence goes on along the minus strand of WAAF01006219.1, from coordinate 5,385 downwards.
AGGGTGTCCCTGGGCATGGCAGGGGGGTTGGCACTGCCTGATCCTTGTGCTCCCTTCCCACCCTGCCTGATTCGGTGATTCTGTGAGATGCAGGAACATCAGAGTCCCACCTCCTATTTCTGCCTTTGGGGTATCTTTGCCCAACCTCCCAGCTCATTGCTGCCAACACCCTCAATGATTGTTGCCCATCACCCTTTCCCTGCCTGGTCAGTTCCTCTCCTCCCTGCCCCCTCCTCCTCCTCTTCCTCCTCCCAAGGTCTCAATCTGTTCATTTATTTCTTTATTAAAGGCAGAGCCTTGGCCTCTGCTGCCAGTGAATCGCTGCTGATTTCCCCCTTCCTCTTGGTTTTCCTCTCATGCCATCCACCCCCCCGCCCCCCCCCATAGCTTTATAAAGCCTTCCCTTCCCCTTCACACCTTTAGTGAAGCATCAACTGCCTCCAAATTCCCTCTCTTCCCCCCCTTCCCCTTCCCCTCCCCCTTAGCTTTTATCTCCCCCTCACAAGCTGCCGCATCCCGCGCTCGGCTTCGCAGCCTCTGTGGCTTCTCATCCCTGCTGCAACCTCTTTGCTTCACCCCACGGGTGAGAACATCTCCACCTTTGTTCCTCCACCACTTTACTCCCAGCCAGAAACAAAGCTTCAATAACAACATCTCCTGGGGTTTTTGCTTGGGGTGTTTCTAGCCAGGAGGATGGAGGGATCGAAACACACCTACGTGTGCCTGGGACAAGGAGAGCCTGGAGCTGGTAGAGACTAAATGAACTCATTCATTTGGGGACCTGGGAAGTTTTCTATCTGCTTCTTTCTTTTCCTGAAGGCTTTGCCAATTTGTTGTTGGTTGTTTGGGGTTTGGTTTTTGATTTGGGGGGTGGTTGATTGGGGGGTGTTTTTTTGTTCCCTCTGTCCCCCAGGTAACGAGCAAGATATCGATTGATGATGGGAGCTGGGACACCCCCTGTGCCCTGAACCAGCTGAGATGTCCCCGGTGAGGATGAGCTCTGGGTCCCCTGTGGAGGGCACAGACCTGCTGCCACACGTCACCCTCAAGCCCCATCACCTTCCTCCCTTGCCAGCCACGTCTTTGAGATGCCCTGAGGCTGGAGAGAGGCTGAGTCTCTACTGCCCCTGCAGCACATTCTCCTTGGAGGCAGCGTGCGGGGGGGTGAAAGCTTCTTCTCTCTCCATCCCTGCGTGGAGCTGAGAGCAACCAGGCTCAACCACTCTCCTCCAGCATGGCCACAGCCAAGCCAACCACTTCCAGCTTCCTTCTTGGGCAGATTTTGATGCCCTTTCCAAGCCCAGAAGCCTTGAGAAAGGTGCTGGGCTCAGCGAGGTCCCTGGGAGCGACCGACGGAGCCCTGGAGGCTTCAGGAAGATGGATGGGACCTGCATGAGCCCCAGGCCCTGGGGCAGCAGAGATGATGCTCTCAGCCTTGATGGATTCACAGCTCTGGGGCTGTGCAGAGGATGTTCTCACTTTCCCCCACTCTGGTACCCACTGGACTTTTTTGCCTTAAATGCCACATTCCACTGGGACAGTTCTCAAATTAACCTGGGGAGAGGTTTGCAAGGTGGCCAAAAGGCAGGGGCTTGGGGGGACACACACCTGCTGGCCAGGTGAAGCCCTCCTCACCCTGTCCTCTCTGCTGCTTTGGGGGCTAAAGTGCTGGTGAGGATGAATCTGACTGGTTCATGGGGCTCAAGCCATCACATTTCCCATGGGATCAGGGCTCTTTGCCCATCCCATGTGTGGCCTGGGGTGGAGGTGGGGGGGGACACACTCCTCCCTCTACTGCTGGGTACATAAGGGTGCCTAAGCTGCTGGGGTGAACAGGGTGGATGTGTCCCTTGGTCTTGCTCTGGTGGGTGGAAGCTGCCCCTGCTGTGCCCCTCCCTGGATGGTTCTTCTGCTGGGGTGGGTTTTTTTTTTGGTAGTTATTTAAAATGCAGACCCTGAAGGAGGAGTTTTTGGGGGTTTATTTTGGTGTGCCTTGACAAATAAATTTGGGGGTTGGTTTAGACAACACTTCCCAGGCTCTGTGTGGTCTCTGGGATGCAGCTTCCACTGTAACTGCTTTAAAGATGGACAGATTTAACTATCAACTTTGATCTCCCCCTTTCAGCCCAGCCCCATCTATCCCTTGCTGCCACCACAGTGCTTCACACTGGGCTGCCCTCATCCATCAAGGGGAGGAAAGTGCTGGAGGGTTGGAGATGCCTCCCCTCATCCTTCCTCTGCATTTTAATACCATGGGCAGCAGAACAAAGAGGATGTCCAATGTCTCACCACTCTCATTCTGGTGTCCAGCCTAGGTCTGCCCTCTCCCAGCTTGAAACCATTCCCCCTCATCCTATCACCACCAAAAAAAGCTCTCCTTGATGACCTTTAAAGGCCCCTTCCAACCCAACCCTGTCTCTGATGATGGCATTCCAAAGGGAATCCTCTGGAATTGGCACTTTCAGAGCCTTGCTTGCAGTACAGGACTCATTTTTCAGAGCCCCATCCCTGCATTTGGTCTCACTAAGTCAGGGTTAATGGAGGGCTTGAGGCACTTCTTAATTACAGATGTGGCCACCTTGCCTGATTCACAGAGTGCTTCAGGTTGGAAGAGACTCTCAAAGGTCATCTTGTCCAACCCCTGCTGCAGTCAGCAGGGACATCTTCAAGCAGATCAGGCTGCCAAGGGCCACATCCAGTCTGATTTTGGACCTCAACCACATCCCTGGGCAGCTTGTTCCAGTGGAAGATAGTGAGAGGCTCAAGCACTTGGCTGTGAGCAGAGGCTGAGGGAGCTGAGCTTGTCCTGCCTGCAGAGCAGCAGCTATAGAGGGGGAAAGGCAGCAACAGAGTGGGGCAGGCTGATGGCCATGGCACAAGACACAAGGACAAGAGGCTGGGGTCAGAGGGTGAGGATCCCTCTAGAAAAACACTTCTGCAGCATCAGGAAAGTCCCTCATGGGAAGCTCTTGGCAAGAGACTTTGTGTCAGCAGTAACCTAGTACAGGGTGTGGACACCCTGAGCCCCTCCAGTAGCAGCCACATCCATCCCAGGACAAACTGGACACCCTGAGCCCCTTCAGTAGCAGCCACATCCATCCCAGGACAAACTGGACACTCTGAGCCCCTCCAGTAGCAGCTACATCCATCCCAGGACAAACTGGACACCCTGAGCCCCTCCAGTAGCAGCCACATCCATCCCAGGACAAACTGGACACCTTGAACCCCTCCAGTAGCAGCCACATCCATCCCAGGACAAACTGGACAC
>WAAF01006218.1:9459-32270 GCA_013400475.1 Tricholaema leucomelas | reverse complement strand
CTCTGGACACCTTCCAGCACTTCAACATCTTATGATATATATCTGTACCTACAAGCAGATCGATGGCAATGGGTGGAGGTAGAACCAGCATTTGTCCACCACGTGGAAGGATGTCCACATGGTAAAAACAGAAGCAGCAGCAGGAACAAAGGGTGATGCTAGCAGGCAGGGAGGCAGAAAAATAGTCCAAATCAGGAAGTTCCTGATTTTATAGAGGGCTAGATAGGAAGTGGGAGTGAGCTAACCACTACAGCTAGGGTCAGGTTCAAGATCCAACCCCCAGGATGGTTAACCCTTTACATCCTTATAGAGCAGTTGTTTAAAGAGAATTACAGAACAGGGCCATAATAGTGGAGATAGTTCCTTAGTTAGGAATCCTCTGCAAGCCAAGGAGATGGTGCCCACTGCTCACTCATTACCCTGAAATGTTCTTTGTCATGAGGCATGAAGCAGACTTGTAGAAGGCAGCTGCAGAAGTGCAGCTAGAAGAGAGTAGGTCAGGGTTTTGGTATCTGGAAGAACAGAGGCAGCATAACCACTGTGGACATCCAGTTTCTGTATATTTCCACCCTCAAGCTGTGCCAGGGCAGGTCCAGGCTGGATGTTAGGAGGAAGTTGTTGGCAGAGAGTGTGATTGGCATTGGAATGGGCTGCCCAGGGAGGTGATGGAGTCGCCGTCCCTGGAGGTGTTGAAGCAAAGCCTGGCTGGGGCACTTAGTGCCATGGTCTGGTTAATTGGCCAGGGCTGGGTGCTAGGTTGGCCTGGATGAGCTTGGAGGTCTCTTCCAACCTGGCTGATTCTGTGATTCTGTGTGAGACAAACCAGCTTCATTTTGTCTGCAGTGAAGTGTTGCTGTTTCACCTGGGTCAAGTGTATCCACTGAGCTTTTCTGTGATGATTCTGTCCAGAGTTAAACCTGAATATTGCTGTAGCTACAGCAACACCACACCTGAGTGCACTTCTGCACTCCAAGCCCATCTGGAGCAAAGCCTACAGGCAGGACCCCACAGACATGACTGAAATGCACTTTGAGGAAAAGAGAGGAAATAAAACACAGGCATTTTTCCCCTTCCAGGATCCTCCAGCTGGGAGGCTTAGTGGTTACAGTTCACATCACCTAAGAGGAGAACTCAGAGGAGCTGTGGTTCAAGGCACATTTACATCACCTCTTTAACACATTTCAACACTGCAAGCCCATCTTTCCTATTTCTGATTCTACCTGACCTGAATGAGAACAAGACTCCCATTTCCCTGGTGATACCAGCATCTTTGCCTCTCATGCTGGTTTTTCAGTGTGGGCTTCTTACTTTCTCATTTTACCCTGCTTTTCACTCCCACCCCCTTGTCCCTCTGCTCAGACAAGGCAGAAATGGGGGTTCATTGGGTTGAACATTGCTTTGCCTGGCCTGTGATGCCACCATCTCTTTGATAGAGAGCCCAGAGCAGTGTATAAGCCATTCAGGATATTAAAACTGATACTGAGGGCATTAGATGTAAAGTACTTTGTGTCTTCAGTCTCTAAAGCCTCCAGGATGCTGTCTGTAGCGTGAGCAACAGCTCTCATTTCCTTCTGTGCCCTTTGACTTGTCTATGCTTCATAGGAGCATGAGATCAGAGCACTGCTCCAGAGAGGCAATGAAGCAGTTTACTCACTAAGTTCCCCAGAGTTGTTTGGTTTGGTTTTTTCCTCTCAACAGAGTTCCCAACACATCCATTTGATAGAACCTTCCCCTCTCAGTCAGCAGTGACTGATATGGCTTCATTTCCTCTCTTGCTACCCCAAGAAGTCTTTTGATTGCAAATTGCATTTCTGCTTCCGTGGAACAGCATGTAATAAAATCTAGTTATTGAAAGAAATGTCTCTCTTCATCTTGGAGACAGAACTTAGGTAGAAGGAAACACGTGTAAACTGCTGATTTGTTCTGCTGTCAAGTCCCAGAATACCTGAAATGCAAACTGATCCAATGCAGCCTGCACCAAACAGCTGTTTGGGGTGAGATGCCAATATCAACCAGCCCTCAGAAGCTCTGTTAAAGCTGCAATGACTCAGAATTGACAGAGAAAGCTTAATAAAGACTGGATGAAGCACTCAGTGCCATGGTCTAATTGATTGGCCAGGGCTGGGTGCTAGGTTGGACTGGATGAGCTTGGAGGTCTCTTCCAACCTGGTTGATACTGTGATTCTATGATAAGGAGAACAGGTATCTTCCTCTCAAAACAGCTAATATAGGTGCTCAAAGCAGCCAAACTCTGGATCATGTGTGTGCCTGGAGAATGGCTTTTGTTACTGAGAGCTCCTCTACTTGAGCTGGTGATACCCCCTGAAAAGAAAGACATCATCCCTCCCATCACTTGCTCCCCTACATCAGCAAGCTGTGCTGTGTGAAGCCCTGAGCTCCTCAGTCAGTCATGGGCAGTCTGATGGCAAGAGAACACAACCTGCCCGTGGGCTAGAGCCACAGCACTTCTCTCTGCAGATCATGGCAGATGGTGAACTATTTACAGGAGCATTTACATCACATGGATGGGAGACAGGGATTTTCTGAGAAGCAAGAAAGGTGTAACAGCTGAATCAAACACTGAGCTCCAGAGCTGGGTCAGTCAGAACAAGAGCAAGTTCTGCCAGGCAACCAGCAACAGAACAAGGGGACACAGCCTCAAGTTGTGCCAGGGCAGGTCTAGGCTGGATGTTAGGAGGAAGTTGTTGGCAGAGAGAGTGATTGGCATTGGAATGGGCTGCCCAGGGAGGTGGTGGAGTCANCCAACCTTCGTTCAGTCTGGCTCGCCAACCACGCCGTAGGAATTTCGACTGGTGTCCCTGCTTGTAAAATACTCTGACCAAATGTACAGCCAGTATCCACACTGTATATTTCATTTTTGTTGTATATAAAGGAATGTGAGTCAGTTCTTTGTCAGGTCCCCAATCCAATATTAGTCTTGTGTTCAGCATGCATGCGATACCACTTCTTTGCTGATCAGGACTCTTTAGACGTACTAGCTTGGAACTATACCAATCAATGTCATCTCTTCCCTTGTTTTGGCAGCTCCAATATCAATGCCAAGTTTCTACTTTTTTTTTGCATAGTACTGTGGGTAAACTCACATCCTGGCAGCAATGGAATGGGCTGCCCAGGGAGGTGGTGGAGTCACCGTGCCTGGAGGTGTTGAAGCAAAGCCTGGCTGGGGCATTTAGTGCCATGGTCTGGTTGGTTGGCCAGGGCTGGGTGCTAGGTTGGACTGGATGAGCTTGGAGGTCTCTTCCAACCTGCTTGATTCTGTGATTCAGTGATTCTATGGCCCTGCTCTGGACCCACTCTAACAGATCTCTCTCTCTTGTTCTGGGGACTCCAGAACTGAAGGCAGTACTCCCAGTGGAGTGTCACCAGAGCAGAAAAGGAGAGGAGCAGCTTTGAACTGCTGGCTGTACTTCATTTGATGCAGGCCAGGATGCAAGTGGCCTTCCATGTTGTGAGTACACATTGACAGCTCACCACTGGTGTCCCCAAGCAGTTCTCCATGCTGCTGCTCTTGACTCTGGTTCTCCATCCTTTCCATCCTGTATATTCCCCCTGTGCAGGTGCAGGACATTGTGCTTGGTGACTTCAGCTTCAGTTGAAAATTTAACTCCCCCCAAAGCCACAGCAAGCTGTGGAGATGCCAGCTTTTGCAGCCTTAGTGTCTCTTCAGTGTCCCAGGCTGAAGGCAGAGCTTTGAAAGTCTGACTGTGTCTGCTTAGCTGTCACTGCTGAGTGGTGAGCTCTTCATAAGACTGAAAACAGGATTCATCAGAGCAATTGAGTCCCTCAAAAACAATCCTGTTGTATCTTGGGGATGAAATGCCTAATCAAATCATGTTTACTGCTCAGCACCAGGCTGCTAATTTGCTTTGCTTTAGAATTTAAAAAGATAATTGTGGCTGTGTGTGCCTGCGTAGGTTGCTGTGAGAAGCTTTTCCTCCTGGTTTAATAAGCAGCCTGCTAATACTGACTGCAGTCATTTGACTCCCTTTGCTCAATATGATCGATTGCAGTCCCTCTGTCTGAGGAGGAAATTGAGACAGGAAAGCTGTGTCCTCACACCAGAGGCACAGGGTAGGAGATGGGGAGCTGAGAAGCAGCTTACTCTTATGGGATCTGTGGGATTCCCCTTGCCCTAGGAATCATAGAATCACGGAGTCACAGAATGGTTTAGGTTGGAAGGGCCCTCAAGGATCATCCAGCTCCAACCCCCTGCCATAGGCAGCGACACCTCCCACTAGAGCAGGCTGCTCAAGGCCTCATCCAGCCTGGCTTTAAATGCCTCCAGGGAGGAAGCATCCACAACCTCCCTGGGCAACCTGTGCCAGTGTCTCACCACCCTCACTGTAAAGAACTTCCTCCTAACATCCAGTCTGAATCTCCCCTCTGCCAGCTTAAACCCATTCCCCCTCGTCCTGACAAAACTCTCCTGGGAAAAGCAGGGACAGATACTGATACTTTGCAGGTCTGTTTTTAGTGTTCTTGGCAGCAATGTAACAAAGACACTTTCCCCCTCCTGTTTGACGCTAATCAAAATGAAAGGAGCTGAAACATACAGGTGATATGGTATCAACTTGTTGAGGTGCTGGAAGGTGTCCAGAGAAGGGCAACAAGGCTGGTGAAGGGCCTGGAACACAAACCCTATGAGAAGAGGCTGAGGGAGCTGGGGGTGTGCAGCCTGGAGAAGAGGAGGCTCAGGGCAGACCTCATTGCTGTCTACAGCTACCTGAAGGGAGGCTGTAGCCAGGTGGGGTTGGTCTCTTCTGCCAAGCACCCAGCAACAGAACAAGGGGACACAGCCTCAAGTTGTGCCAGGGCAGGTCTAGGCTGGATGTCAGGAGGAAGGTGTTGGCAGAGAGAGTGATTGGCATTGGAATGGGCTGCCCAGGGAGGTGGTGGAGTCACCTTCCCTGAAAGTGTTCAAGAAAAGCCTGGACGAAGCACTTAGTGCCATGGTCTGGTTGACTGGATAGGGCTGGGTGCTAGGTTGGCCTGGCTGATCTTGGAGGTCTCTTCCAACCTGGTTGATTCTATTCTATCAAAATACAAAATAACTCCTGTTTGCCAGAACACTTTTCTTTGGGCTTAATTCCTACCTTCAGATGGCCCCAGGCATGAATCCCTGCTGCCATCTACTAGTGCCCTGATACTGCTTCTTGCTGACCCTTTGCATCCTCTCACACAAGGAGAAGCTGCACAGATTGGGCTACGCCTGCAAGTCTGAAGAAGAGCTCAGCTGCTATGTTTCACTGCCTATTTACTTGAGGATAACCCCACAGATCACATTGCCTTGACTTGTATCTGGCCAAGGCTCCCCTCCAGGTGCTGGCACCTACCTGGTAGACACCTTTGGCTTTTGAGCCCAATTAATCAGATCAGCTTCTAAAGGCGAGGGAGTCAAGATATGAGATCGTGTGTCTGGTGAAGGAAGGCTTCATACCAGGCTGCTTATCCTGACCCACCTTTGCAAGAAAACAGTAACTATAGACAGGAAAGCTCAGCAAAAATAAGGACTTGATGGCTGCTCTTAGCTCTTGCTCACTCATAAACCAGCACCAAAGGGCATGTCAAAGGGGCTGTTGCAGCAGTGCTGGAGTGGCACTGGCTGTGCGTTGTTGTGAGAACCCAGAGTGAAGCTCAGCTGGTGCTGCTTCCCTGTGTGTTGAAAGCAAAAGAAGTACTGTAAAGGACATCCCTGGATTTTACTGTAACCTTTGCCTGTCCCTTCCATCCCCTGCCAACAAGACTCTTCAGTTGTCCACACAGGCAGCATCACCACTGCCACCTTGCACAGGCTTAATCGCATGCAGAAGCATGCATTAAAATTCAGAGATCTTCCTTCTGATCTTGCTTGCAAAGAGACAAGAACCACTTTTTTCTGCTCTTCAGGGATGGGAACTTTCTCTAGAGATAGTTCTCACTGTTTTTTTCCCCCCACTGATGGAAATGATACTGATTAACTGTTGCAACTGTCCTGAAGAAGCAAAAAATGACAAGCTGTTCTGTGTTCTGTTAACACAGCCCTGCCCCCCCAACAAAGTCCTAGAGCATTCCAGGAGAAACCTTGCAGCATGATCAGAGGGCTGGAGCAGCTCTGCTATGAGGACAGGCTGAGAGAGTTGGGGCTCTGCAGCCTGGAGAAGAGAAGGCTTCGAGGAGACCTTAGAGTGGCTTTCCAGTATCTGAAGGGAGCCTACAGGAAGGCTGGGGAGGGACTATTGACAAGGTCTGGGAATGTCAGGACGAGGAGGAATGGGTTTGAACTGGAAGAGGGGAGATTTAGACTGGATGTTAGGAGGAAGTTCTTTACAGTGAGGGTGGTGAGACACTGGCACAGGTTGCCCAGGGAGGTTGTAGATGCTTCCTCCCTGGAGGTGTTTAAAGCCAGGCTGGATGAGGCCTTGAGCAGCCTGCTCTAGTGGGAGGTGTCCCTGCCTATGGCAGGGGGTTGGAGCTGGATGATCCTTGAGGTCCCTTCCAACCTAAGCCATTCCATGATTCTATGATTCTATGTCAAAGTCTACAGCTCATGGGCATAAAGCAGGATGGTGAGATGCAGCTGCTCTGTAGAAACAGCAGAAGGAGGGTGCTACCTGCCAGGGTCCTTCAGGCTATTTGCTGCAACACCAGGCTACTCCTACTCTCACCTTCAGGGTTTACTTTTGGGGGCTTCAGATTTCTAGACAAGGATTTAGCAGTCTGAGTTGTGGGGTGAAAGGTTGTCCAGGTTCAGACTTTGGTATGATTGATCCATTTTTAGCTATTACCTCTTTCTGTAAATGCTACCTGTTACAAACTGGCCTTGCAGTATCAACTTAGGCAAAGATGATGTCAGCTGAGGAGATGCCTTGTGCTGGGTGGTTTGGCTGCTCTTGTCCCAGGGGCTGTGGAGAGCAGCTTGGGCACATCTAGACAGCCTGGGAGCACAGCACAGGCAGGGCTGCAATTGCTAACAGCAGAATTGTCTGCAGCAATTCAGACAAGGATCCAGAAAACAGCATCCAGCTTAGTCTCATCAGATGGAAAGCCATAGGTGAATGAATAGGTGGCTGGGTAGAATTTGGAGTGTGAAGGGTTGGTTTTTTTCCGTTTATCTGCTCCTCTGCTCAGTTGGGAACATTGGAAAACACCAATCCCACCGTTTTATTGTGTGCTCTGATCCTGGAAATGAAACACTGAAAAAGTCACCTCTTTGTTTATAGGGAGCATGCAGTCAAAGGGACAGCAGTTGGTGTCTGGCTCAGCCCTCAGCCATGGGTGGCTTTGACCTGCTGCAGGACCAGGTCAACATGTCCCTCGTGGGTAGAGCTGGTGCCACTTGGCAGGGCTTTCCTTTCCCCGCATTACGCCTTCACCTCAACCCGATGCCAGCCCAGAGCAAGGACCATCTGCGGCCGGCAGGGGACATTCCCAGGTCACCAGGCAGCAAACCTTGTTCATCATTCCTATGAATCAGGTCAGGAGATGTGAGACTTTCCTGCAGTGCCATCAACCCCCAAGTTACATCAGTATTTCCCCCTTGAAACTCCCGTTTGTCATGTTTCCTAAGCACATAAAAGAGGTAGGTGCTTTCCTCTGCGAGTGTATTTGGACGCCGTACCCCGGCTGGAAGCGTAGCAGCAGGCAGGTCGGCAAGCGGCGATTTCGCTCAGCGCGGCCTCTGCTGCCCCCTGCCGGCAGCTCCTCCCCGTTCTGGCCCCGCTGAGGACTCGACGCTCCTCCCGGCCGCGCTGGGGGACACGGAGCTGCCTCCTCCCGGCCGCGCTGGGGACACGACGCTCCTCCCGGCCCCGCTGGAGGACACGGGGCTGCCTCCTCCCGGCCCCGCTAGGGGACACGGGGCTGCCTCCTCCCGGCCCCGCTGGGGGACACGATGCTCCTCCCGGCCCCTCTAGGGGACACGGGGCTGCCTCCTCCCATAGATAACGCAGAGAGTCTATCTGTTGCAGTCGGAGTCTGTATCCTCTCCTTGGGCTCCTGCTGCTGTGCAACTCAACTAATCATTCTGCTTCTAAGCCCCCTTGCTGATCGTCTCCTCCGTTGTATGTAAGGCAGACTCTGGGACAAGGTAGAGGGATGGAAAAGAAGGGGGAAAGGTGGTTGGGAGCCCCTCCCGGGGACTCTGATTTCTGGGAGGGCTGCTGTGTTTCTGCACTACCTTTGACTGGTCTATTGCCGTAAATATGTGTAATATATTGTAAATAGCTGCTTGTAAAGCTTCACTTCCAGCCGACTGAGTCTAGTCTAGGTGATTTCATAAGAGTGGAGGGGCAGGTAACTCCCAAACCATCACAACGAGTCGGTGAATTTGAACCTTTTATGCTAAGCTTGAGATTTACCCAGCTCTGTTGAGCTAACAGCCTGACATCTGTGCATAGCAGCCTGACATCTGTGCAAGACCTGGGCTGTGGGGAGAGAGAGTTCATGAACAAAACCAACAATGTCCTGCGCCAATCTGAAGTTGTGCCTGTGGCTTCAGACTGGTCGCCAAACTTCTTTAGTGTTTAAAACCAGAGTGATGGTGTTTAGGAAGGTGAAATGTCATCTCTTTGCTCACTCCATGAGAAAGAAACAGTTCCTAGGACAGCAGAACAGACATCACCTGCTTTTCAGGGACTTTCTCATGTGTATTTCACGGATACTCTGTAAATGTTTAGTCTTTCACTGAGGACGCCTAAGGCTATGGTTCCGTGCAAGCGCTTGTTTTCACACGACATGTGACTCCTCGTTTTGAGACCTTGATGTCCATTAAAGGTGAGCTGTGGGTTAGGGAGCTGCCAGGGATGAGGGAGGCAGGAAAACCAACATGGAAATCAATCCATGCCCCTATGAACCGCTAGCTAAAAGTGTGAGTAACACCACCTCCTGGTTTCCCTCTCGTTCTCATGCAATTTCTTCCAGTTCTTTTCTGTTTGTGATGGGATAGGCACATTTCTTAATGCTGTGGCCGAAGTGGTCGTTAAGATCTTTGTTTATTTGGCTTTGTTACTGTGGTGGGGGATGGGGAATGCTACAGAGCAGCCAGCAAGTAGCGTGCTTTTACCCTGGGCTTAAAGACTACTTCTGATTTCATTCCATGGGTATTTTCCAGGAGTTTTAAACAAAATTCAAAGGAACTTTGAAAACCAAAGACTAAATTTAGTAGAGAGGTGCATCCCCAGAGCAGGAGGAGATGGAAGGAAGGAGTGGGCACTGGAGCGATGTTCTGGAAGGTGAAGAACTCTCTACTCAAATCTTTGCCTGAACTCAAGCAAGGTATGGTTTGTAGTTTGCTTGCACTGAAGTGGACCAGGTGAGCACGCTCAGCAAATTCGGTGGCTTTGTACAGTCGTTTTGAGCTACACAACTGCTGAGAGCCTAATTCCTGTTTCGCCTTTGCCAGCTCTCCTGAGCGTTGTCTCCACCTAGCCAGCGTTTTAGAAACAAAGCTCGGAGCTCGGCTGGCCTCATCCGTTATCCACATCAGCAACATGAAGCCTGAGCGACGGCCTGGAGCCTTGTCTGTGTCACATCGCTCGTGTTTCACGGCTCTGGTGCTGCGGGTGTCCGTGGGTTCCCGGCGGAGGCGCTTTGCTGCAGACGTCCACTAGATGGAGCCATGTCTGAGCTCGGCAAACCGGGGGAGAGGCTGGCAGCTGCTGTCCAAGCCGAGGGACGGAGCCGCCTGACGCTGGAGGCTTTTCTTCCCCTAAGAGTTCTTTACAAAAGCAAACGCTTCACAGCTGAGGTATGAAAGGAAGAGCTCTCTTGCCCCGAAAGGAAACGCAGCTTTCCTCCTCCAACCTGGAACGAGGGCACCGTCTGGCAGCGCCTGCTGCGGGTGTAGTAGCCAGAGTCACCACTGGCATTATGGCATGAGATGGTAACAACCTCACACTGTGTCCCTGGGCCTGATGACTTTCCGCGGAGACCCCTTTATGGCAGGTACCCCCAGTGTGGTGCACCGTCCTTGGGGCACTGCTGCCCTGCATCAGGGACATCCTCCCTTCCTGGCTGTGTTGCCACTGAATTTGTGCATACATTTGCCAAGGTGCAATGACCTCACGTGGCTCTGACCTGCATGGCCCCATGCTGCAGGTCAGGGGTCCCAAGCTGGGCTCTTGCCAGGGTCTATGTCCCTGATTGTCCCTTCTGAAGTAGCTAGTGACTCTGGAGGAGAGTGGCAGCAGAAGTGCCCTATGCTGGAAACAATCTGGGAGATCCTGCCCCTGCATTTCCTTGCTCTGCTGTTAGCTGCACATTGGCTTGTGCTCTGAAGTCCTGACACGTCCACGTGCAGAGGTGTCCTGCAGCGTGGGCATATGCTTCAAGAGCTGCAGTGTCAGGCTCTTGAGCAAGGCAGTGTACACCTCAGAAGTGGTCTGTTTCAAAAAGGCAGACATAAGGCTGATGAATCCCAGACCTGCTGTCCCACCCTCAGGAGGAGATGTGCTGGTGTGGAGCGAGGGTGTAGATGGAGGTGCTCTTGTTTGACAGAAACTCTTCTTTGAGGTGCACTGTGAGAGTGACAAATGGATGACCGAAGATGAGAGGTAAATTGGGGTGAATTAGAGAGACACATCCAGCTGCAGAGCAGCAGTGAGCTGGCTCTACTGCCAGGTTTCCTTGGGCAGTGCTCTGTCACTTTGAGCACTACAATGCTGAGTAGCATCACGTTTTGTAAGGTAAAGGTGGTACATGTCCAGTGCTGCAGACAGTTCTCCCCTCCATAAATGGCAGTGGTCAAAAGATAAATCCACCTGAAAAGTGAAGAGGGTGAGAGCTGTAGGTACCCTTAGCCCACATACAGAATAAGGAATAACAAGAGCTTGGGCAGCCTGAGGCAACATATTTCAGAGCTGACAAGCTGGAAGATTTGGCTTCCTTCAAACATACCTGGTCTCCCCAGTGAGTAATGATAATAGGATCCAAGCAGGGAATCAGACATCAAGAGAGGCTGAAGGTGATGGCACACTATTCAGATGAGCTGGGCCCCTGGGCGGTGGCTGCTTGCTAAAGCTGCTCAACTTTTGTCAAATAGGGTTTGAAAACTTTAACTGACCTTGAAGGGTTGGGACTGAAGGAACATTGATCTGTGGGAAGTGGAGACCATTACTCTTGCTCTGCAATGCTGCAGCTAATCGTTGGGCCAGAGCTTTGACTCGTGAGCCTTTCAGCTTGATGGCATTGCAGCTCTTGTCCCAAAGCCCTTTAATGGCTTTTATGGATGGGAGCTGTTTGATGCACCAGGAAAACACAATACATTTAGGGTGATTATTCAGCAATAATTGGGTAACAAAGAAGTGACCATTTTGGATACAGAGAAGGACATTTTTACACAATGCATACAGACAGATGCAAGAACATGCCTGGAAAACTGGGATGACCTTTCCATCATGCTTTAAGTCCACCATGCTTTAAGACTAAGAGAGTCACCTTGAGCATGAGGGTGGAAACCTGACTCCAGGTGGGCAGGGGGGTCTGGCCTCTCCTAGGGGGAGAACCACCCCCTGGCTCAAAGCTTATTCCACTCCCACTTTCTGTCCACAACCTTATTTAAGAGGCAGTCATAGAATCATAGAATCAACCAGGTTGGGAGAGACCTCCAAGCTCAGCCAGTCCAACCTAGCACCCAGCCCTATCCAGTCAACCAGACCATGGCACTAAGTGCCCCAGCCAGGCTTTGCTTCAACACCCCCAGGGACAGCGACTCCACCACCTCCCTGGGCAGCCCATTCCAATGCCAATCACTTTTTACTGGTGCTCTCTTGCTCTTGCCTTTGCCTCTGCAACATCTTCCTGCTCCTGCTCCACAGATGGCCAGACCTGCTACCTTGTGTTGGGGTCTGCATCCAAGGACAATCCATTTCAATCCAGACAATCCACTGCCATCAGCCTAGTTCTGTATATCAATCTGTGTCTGTTCCCTTCCCTTATATCTCTGTAACTTTCCTTCCCATTAAATATCTTCCATTTTTGGTTAAAATTGCTTTTTAACTTTCAAGTCAGTGCAAGGCTGTTCTTTGGTTTTACTCTTCTGCTTGATTTTTCCACACAGGGAGGAGGGGAGAGGGCAGGCATCCTAAATTCTGTTCCACTGGGCTGCTTGTGGGCTCCACAAAAGCTTAAACAGCAACATAGTGTAAAATAAAGCTGTGTTGCTCTACCCTGTGGCATTTCTCTTGCTGTTGTTGGGAAGAGCTTTGGCTACTGCAAGTGTACTGAAATACCAGTTGCAACTCAGCTAATGTATGCTAAGGAAGCAATTTCATTAGCTAGTAGTTGGTCTGCAGGATAATACCATTAGTTTTATGTGTATCATTACCTCTCCTTTTATTTACACAGGAGTGATAAATTTCACTCTTTTCCTTTTCTATTTCCAATTTCTTCTCCCTGCTTCCTCTCACTACCATCCCTCCCCTATGGAAGGAAAGGTTGTAGCCAGGTGGGGTTGGTCTCTTCTGCCAGGCACCCAGCAACAGAACAAGGGGACACAGCCTCAAGTTGTGTTGGGGGAGGTCTAGGCTGGATGTTAGGAGGAAGTTGTTGGCAGAGAGAGTGATTGGCATTGGAATGGGCTGCCCAGGGAGGTGGTGGAGTCACCGTCCCTTGAGGTGTTGAAGCCAAGCCTGGCTGGGGCACTTAGTGCCATGGTCTGGTTGATTGGACAGGGCTGGGTGCTAGGTTGGACTGGATGAGCTTGGAGGCCTCTTGCAACCTGCTTGATTCTATGACCGAGCTTCTACTTGCTAAATGGTATCTTAAAGTGACCTTTGAATTGCCCTAAATCATAGACTAGATTAGACTATTTCAATTGCAAAGAACTTACAATCATTATCAATGTGGAGGTGGTGGAGTCTCCTTCCCTGGACACTTTCAAGGCCTGTCTGGATGTGTTCCTCTGTGATCTGTGCTAGATTGTGTGGTCCTGCTCTGGCAGGGGAGTTGGACTTGATGATCTCCTTAGTCCCTTCCAACCCCTAATATCCTGTGAATCCTGTGATCAAGTCCAAGTGCCTCACACTTCAGGGTTGAAGATTTCTTCTTCACAGTCTTAAGGGTAAATTCCTCTTAAGCACTGACAGGCTTGGGGCAACAATCACCTCATATTCCTCCCTTTTGGCCCTCTTTTCAAGGGATTTGGATGTATTTGTGCACAGCCATGTAGGTGACCATGCCACTGCCTTGCCCTGCATAAAGATGGTGCCAAAGTATATCCTAAGCTCTTGCCTGACTTCTTTCCCTGCAGCTCAGGATGCATCTGTGGTTGTGTGGTTTGAGGGGTAGATAGACTGCTGAGATGTTCCCCTAGTGGACCAAGCATGAGGCAGCCCAACCTCATTAAACCTTGGCTTCTCTGTGTGTTTCATGTTTTGCACCTTTCAGTTAATGGTGCAGATATTATCTGAGCTCCTTGACAGGGGCTAAAATGGTCCTGCCTTCCTCACCTTCCTCCTCTCATTGCTGCTGATTAAATTTCTCTGGGCAGAGGATGCTTGTGATTGCTGTGTGGTTTGTCTCTCTGTATGATGACTTTTTTTCACTGACTCCATTCATGGACCTCATCCATCCATCCATCCATCCATTCATCCATCCATCCATCCATCCTTTATTTCTTCCTCTCTCCTCTTCTCTGCTCCCTGTGACCATGCCACTGCTCACTCATCCCTGCTACTCTGAATTTGGCTTTTTTTTTGCCCTTACTAACCAGGGGCTGCTCATGTGGGCTCATTTCTGGGCTATATGCTGCCTCATCTGAAGTGGAAAAGGCTGGAACCTCTCATTCAGAAAGCAAAGACAAGTTGATCAGTTGTGTTTTATCTCCCCCTGAAACTCAGAGACTGCTTTATGGAGGCATTTTCAAAGGCTGTTCATGCCCTGTTAGTTTGAAAATGTATTTGCAATAACTTATTTCTGGAGCTTTTCTGTTGTGCTCTCTGTGTTGGCAATTAATTATTGAGGCAGCTTATTTACAGGCAGTGCTTCCTTCTAGCACCTTCCATGAGATGTGAGTAGCAACAGTTCTCATTGCTGGCACAGAGAGGGAGAGATATTCTCTTTTCAGGGTAAGACTAATCTAAACAATAACTCTGAGGGAAATTCAACCTTGGTTTCAAAAAAGAAATATTTAGAAGTTCAGCCTTTGAAATCAGCTCTATTGGCTCTGGACTTCTCGTACTGGCCCCAGACTTCTTGTCCTGGCCCTAAATTTCTTGTCCTGGCCCTAAACATCTTGTACTGGCCCCAAAGTTTTGTACTGGCCCCAGACTTCTTGTCCTGGCCCTAAATTTCTTGTCCTGGCCCTAAACATCTTGTACTGGCCCCAAAGTTTTGTACTGGGCCCAGACTTCTTGTCCTGGCCCTAAATTTCTTGTCCTGGCCCTAAACATCTTGTACTGGCCCCAAAGTTTTGTACTGGCCCCAGACTTCTTGTCCTGGCCCTAAATTTCTTGTCCTGGCCCTAAACATCTTGTACTGGCCCCAAAGTTTTGTACTGGCCCCAGACTTCTTGTCCTGGCCCTAAATTTCTTGTCCTGGCCCTAAACATCTTGTACTGGCCCCAAAGTTTTGTACTGGCCCCAGACTTCTTGTCCTGGCCCTAAATTTCTTGTCGTGGCCCTAAACTTCTTGTACTGGCCCTAAACTTCTTGCACTGGCCCCAGACTTCTTGCACTGGCCCCAGACTTCTTGTCCTGGCCCCAGACCTCTTGTACTGTCCCCAAACTTCTTGTACTGGCCCTAAACTTCTTGCACTGGCCCCAGACTTCTTGCACTGGCCCCAGACTTCTTGTCCTGGCCCCAGACCTCTTGTACTGTCCCCAAACTTCTTGTACTGGCCCTAAACTTCTTGCACTGGCCCCAGACTTCTTGCACTGGCCCCAGACTTCTTGTCCTGGCCCCAGACCTCTTGTACTGTCCCCAAACTTCTTGTACTGGCCCTAAACTTCTTGCACTGGCCCCAGACTTCTTGCACTGGCCCCAGACTTCTTGTCCTGGCCCCAGACCTCTTGTACTGTCCCCAAACTTCTTGTACTGGCCCTAAACTTTTGTACTGGCCCCAGACTTCTTGTCCTGGCCCTAAACTTCTTGTACTGGCCCCAGACTTCTTGTACTGGCCCCAGACTTTTGTACTGGCCCTAAACTTCTTGTCCTGGCCCTGGACTTCCCGTCCTTGCCCTGGACTTGTTTGCTGCTGCTTCTTTAAAGGTTATTTTTGCTGTTGTGTACACTTTACCAGCAAGTTGCTCACACTTCCAGAAGGAAAGGCTGTTCTGAGCTCACCCCATGCTTCCAGACTGCTGCTTCTATAGCTCTTGCATGGGAACATTTTACTTACAAAAATCCCAGTCCTTGCCAAAAAATCTTGCCCTTCTTTGAGGTCAATTCTGGCTGCTCCTGGCACTCACCTGGACCACCCAGCCTGTGCTCTCCAACTGTCCTTTTGGATGGTGCCTTTGGCGACAAAGCAGCACACTTAAAACAAGACTGTCACAGCTTTTCCTGCCCTGCTCTGCTGCAGGTATGTGTCCAGTTTGTGACTTGCTTTGACATTTGCTCCAGTGATTTCTGCTCCTTCCTACCTGGGAAGAGTGGCTTATCTTTGTTCATGTGTGCACAATGACATGGGGATTTAGTCCCTGTGAAGCAGCAGAGGCTTCAAAGCCACACTTAAATAAATAAGCAGCAGGGCTGGAGGTTTCCTGTCTCAACAGCTCTGAAAAGGGCCTTAGCCAGCGCCTGCTGAAACCTCTGCATGCCTCCCCAGTGACTTGGGCTGTAGGCCAGGCTGAAAGTGAGCGTGTTGGAGTTATCCAGCAGCTATGGGAGATCAGCAGAGCTGCAGCAGGAGGGAGAGGCTGACATGTTATCATAACCGATTAATGTCATCCACCAATACCTGATTAAAACCAGCAGAAATGTTTTTTCTTCCTCTGCAGCAGAAGAGCTCTCCTCCTCAGAAAGTGCATCTCTTAATTACCCCTCTGTAAACCCTCAGCAGGCAGAGCATCAGCCTTGTAGCTTCATTTCTCTCTGCTGTAATTAGTTTTTAATTTCATAAGCACATAAGGTGGGGCAGTGGGTGTAGGCTTTGCTGTTTGGTTTTCTTCCCTTTTTTCCCCTTGCATTTATGGCAGAAGAATCCTTCATCCAGTAATGCAACTGCAGAGGACAATCAGACAGCTGTTCTTGCTGCCAGCAGCAGCAGGGCCACACTCTGATCTTTGCAGGGTGAGGGAGTTCAGGCTGAGACTGCAGATCCAGCGCTCACAGCTGCCTTGCTGCCATTATTGGCTCATCTCAGCTCCCTCAGTCATATTCTGGGAGGAATCCTGGCTTGACTGATGTCAGTCATGGAAATTCTGCTGGCTTCAATAAGGTCAAAATATCATCCACTTTTTAACTAAAAAACACCATTCTTAGTGCCATTGCATATTTAATATGACCAGAATCATAGACTCAACCAGGTTGGAAGAGACCTCCAAGCTCATCCAGTCCAACCTAGAACCCAGCCCTAGCCAATCAACCAGACCATGGCACTAAATGCCACATCCAGGCTTTGCTTCAACACCTCTGGGGACGGCGACTCCACCACCTCCCTGGGCAGCCCATTCCAATGCCAATCACTCTCTCTGCCAACAACTTCCTCCTAACATCCAGCCTAGACCTCCCCTGGCACAACTTGAGGCTGTGTCCCCTTGTTCTGTTGCTGCTTGCCTGGGAGAAGAGACCAACCCCAGCTGGCTACAGCCTCCCTTCAGGTAGTTGCAGACATCAATGAGGTCTGCCCTGAGCCTCCTCTTCTCCAGGCTAAACAATCCCAGCCCCTTCAGCCTCTCCTCACTGGGTTTGTGTTCTTGTTCTTATCCATCTCAGCAAGCCTATGAGTGCAGCAGACATCAGCATTGTTTCCTTTTCACAGCCTAGCATCTAATTTCTCTCACTAAAACATTCCAATCAGCCTCAAACCAGCAGAGCCAACCTGGCTTATGCAGACACCTACTGTCCTGCTGCGACAGACTGAGGCTTGTTGTCACAAGCCAACGCTCACCCTGAAGCTCCTGTGTGAATCAGCAAATCAACAGCCTAGACAAAAAGCAAAGCCCACAAATGACTTTGTGATCAGTTGTACCCAGCTCTGGTAAGAGCAGGTTTTTGGTCAGCCATGCATGAGGCATGAGAGGCTCACGAAGCCCAGGCAGGCAATTTTATCCCTCTGAAGAACAGGCTGTTGCAGCCTGATAGGAAGCACAGCTCCTCAGGGAGATGCCCAGAGGCAGGGCTATGCTCTCAGTGGTTTCTCTGGCTTACCACAGTAGCACAATATTATGATTGCAAAAGAGTCACTCCCAAAGCCTAAATAAAGTGCAATTAATGTCCTCTGTAGGTTTTTTATCGATGATTTTGATGAGCAAAACCAACCACACAGGAAATCCTACCTTAAATGCACAAGGACAGATGTTAATTCTTGCATGCCTTGCCCCAAGACAACTTACAGCTCACAGCAGTCTCTCTCCTGTCTCCTCCCTCCCTTCTCTCCAGTTTCTTGCTCCTATATCATTGGCACTTGAAAAATTTCCGGGGGGGGGGGAATAGAAAACAATAACAAACAAACACAAAAGCTGAAGAATTGTCCTGTCTTCCTTTCTCCACCCTCACTTCTAGAGACAGTAGTTTTTTAGAACTTCATTGCTCTAACTGCCTCATTACCTGTCAAACAGAAGTCAAGAGAGATGTTGAGATACTGCAATGTGTCCAGAGAAGGGCAACAAAGCTGGTGAAGGGGCACAAGGCTTATGAGGAGAGGCTGAGGGAGCTGGGGGTGTGCAGCCTGCAGAAGAGGAGGCTCAGGGCAGAGCTCATTGCTGTCTGCAGATACCTGAAAGGAGGCTGTAGCCAGGTGGGGTNGTGGAGTTGCCATCCCTAGAGGTGTTGAGGCCAAGCCTGTCTGGGGCACTTAGTGCCATGGTCTGGTTGATTGGCTGGGTGCTAGGTTGGACTGGATGATCTTGGAGGTCTCTTCCAACCTGGTTGAGTCTATGATCCTATGAACTGTTCTTTAGCTTTTGGAAGGAAAAAAGGCATCTCCCAAAGTCTAATCCTAGCAAACAAACAAACAAACCCCAAACATTAAACATCTTCACTGCTTTGGAAATGTTTTCTTAGCCTATTAAGGGGGACAAAAAAACAAAAACAACCCTACCCCTTCTGAAGTAGGCTCCTGAGCAGCATTTCCATCTCTGTTATCCCCACATTGCATTGCTGTGCATGAGGTTATGAGCTAACCTGTTTTTCATGACTGACTTCTTCAGGGCAAGGTGAAGAGCAACATTTATCTCTGCTCACATCAATTCTTCGGTCAGCTCAGCAGCAAAGGTGATATTTGCTGCCCTGGTGCTGGAGATTCAACTAATGAGGCTGAGTGATTTATATGTTAAGGGCAGGGGAATCTGGAGCTTTATACAAAGGGCCCTGGTGGGAAATTTGCATGAAAATTTCATGCTGTTCACTCACAGGAGCCCTGCCTGACACTGGGTTCTCTACCCTGCTGTGCTGCCCTTCCCCTTGCTGCAGGGAGCTGCCCCACTTGGCTTCAGCACAGCGTCTCATGGCAATAAAAGATGCAGAGGTGGTGGCGTTTGTTCCTTTGTCAAAACTCGAGGGAACAGGAAGCTGTTGTTTGTTTTAAACCAAAATAGAAATGGAGTTTGGAGACCTGGGAGGCCCTTTTGACAGTTCTGGCCATTCTCAACCACCAGGAGTTTTCTCTGCAGCCATTAAAGGTTGAAATTAACCTCCTACAAATTTTGGAGATGCAGGGAAGTGACTTCTCAATCCTGGAACAAAGGAGTGGACCAAGCTGGGTTAGCAGGAGTCCAGTGTCTGGGCATGAAAATCAGTTTGAGTTTCATTTAGATTCTCAGATGAGGTTTGCTGAGGGTCTGGTCATACTTGTGTTTTATCTGACTTGGTCCTGCCTGCTTGAACAGAGGTACTGCAGGCATTGGCCAGGGCAAATCCCTTTCCTGAGGTACACTAACACCTATTCCAGATAATATTCCTTGTTTGGTTTGTGAATGATGCTGAGACCTCAGAGCCCTGTGTGGATTCAGGGTCTGTGTTGCTCTATGCTGGGCTGAGTCTGTGATCGTTGCCGGCCACAGGTTGATGATTGCTTCCTCCCCTTACCCTGTCTGTGCTGGAAAGGAAAGCAAGACCTGTGTGTCAACTAGGTACCAGAGAATCACAGTATCAGCCAGCTTGGAAGAGACCTCCAAGCTCAGCCAGGCCAACCTAGCACCCAGCCCTGTCCAGTCAACCAGACCATGGCACTAAGTGTCCCAGCCAGTCTCCTTTTGAACACCTCTGGGGATGGTGACTCCACCACCTCCCTGGGCAGCCCATTCCAATGCCAATCACTCTCTCTGGCAGGAACTTCCTCCTAACATCCAGCCTAGACCTCCCCCAACACAACTTGAGGCTGTGTCCCCTTGTTCTGTTGCTGTTGCCTGGCAGAAGAGACCAACCCCACCTGGCTACAGCCTCCCTTCAGGTAGCTGCAGACAGCAATGAGGTCTGCCCTGAGCCTCCTCTTCTGCAGGCTGCACACCCCCAGCTCCCTCAGCCTCTCCTCACAGGGCTCTGCTCCAGGCCCCTCACCAGCTTTGTCACCCTTCTCTGGACACCTTCCAGCACCTCAACATCTCTCTTGAATTGAGGAGCCCAGAACTGGACACAGCACTCAAGGTGTGGCCTGAGCAGTGCTGAGCACAGGGGCAGAATAACCTCCCTTGTCCTGCTGGCCACACTGCTCCTGAGCCAGCCCAGGATGCCATTGGCTCTCTTGGCCACCTGGGCACACTGCTGGCTCATCTTCAGCTACTCTCCACCAGCACCCCCAGCTCCCTCTCTGCCTGGCTGCTCTCCAGCCACTCTGTCCCCAGCCTGTAGTGCTGCTACCAGATCTCCATTTGACACAGAGAAGCCAAGGGGACAATTGCACTGAGATATCTATCCACAGGCATGCTTCTAGATGACTTAAAAACTACATTCAGGGTTTGCTGCAGGTAAGCACCCATATCCCTGACCTCAATCCACCAAGTAGTTGGCCACAGTCTCTGGTACTGTTAGGAGAGAGAATTGTCTTCAGGAGGGAAAGTCCAGGATGACTTCAAATGGTGGTTCCTTGCCGGAGATGCGATTCCAGCTGCTGGGCTTCATAGCTTGAGCAAGCCCAGCTTATGTTCTGTATGGGGGGGTAAATTTAGGCTTGTTGATTTAATGATCATTTTGGCAGCCCCTCAGAGGTCAATGCTGAAGCAGAGGCTCCTCCAGGAGTTATAGGGGACTGCACATACGCACTCTGAGCACTGCAACGGAGCTACCTGCATCCATCCCTGTGTGAGGCTCAAGGCTTTAGGCTTTTTTTTTTTTTGAGGAGGAGGAGGCAATTTTTCTTCTGGTTGTTAGTGCTCCCAGTGCTCCCTGTGCCAGCTGCCTTGGGGGCCCAACCAGCAACTGCACTGCTAAAACTCCTAATTGATACCTTCTAAAATTGCACCTTGGAAGCAGTTGACTGGCTCCTGCCATGAGCTGCTGAATAATTGAAGCAGTATTTGGGGGTTTTGCACTGAAGTACTAACAGCTGTGCTATGTTTTGATATTTATGAAGCCCAATAAATAATGGATTAGACAGTGCAGTGAGCCCAGCATGATGCTTATTACTGCTGGAGTGGTGGAGCTGATGGTCTGCTATTCATCCTGCTTTGCTTCCATTGTTTGGCTGAGTGTGACTGGTGTCTATTACTGGACTTAATAGAGCTTGCTCACGGGTTTAAGTTCTAGTCCCTGAGAGGTGACAGTGTGTTTTAATTTCTTCTTCACTCCACAGATTTTAGGAAGACATGCTGGGACTGTATTTCTGGGTCACAGATGTGGAGATGATTGTTTCTGCAGTGATGGAGAGGGGCATGTGCTGGTTTGAGGCTAACTGGAATGTTTCAGTGAGAGAAATTAGATGCTAGGCTGTGAAAAGAAAACCATGGTGATGGCTACTGCACTCATAGGCTTGCTGAGATGTATAAAAACAAGAACACAAACATAGACAAGACACAGTGTGTGCCTCTGTCTCTCAGAGTCTGTGTTTCTCCCTGGGCTCCTTCTGTGTAACAAATCCCTCTGCTTCCTAACCCCCCTTGCCGATCCTCCAAACTCACCTTGCACGTAAGGCAAAGTCTGGGATAAGGTAGAGGGGTGGAAAGAAGGTGGAAGGGTGGTTGGGAGCCTCTCCTGGGCACTCTGGTTTCTGGGAGGGCTGCTGTGTTTCTGTATTACCTTTAACTTGTATATTGCTGTATATAGCTGTAAATATTGTAACTATCTGCTCGTGTCTTGTGAAGATAAAGCTTCATTCCGTAACGTCCATGCAGCTGAGTCTAGTCTGGGTGATTTCACCCTTAACTTCCATCCAGCTGAGTCTAGTCTGGGTGATTTCATCCTTAACTTCCATCCAGCTGAGTCTAGTCTGGGTGATTTCATCCTTACCTTCCATCCAGCTGAGTCTAGTCCGGGTGATTTCACCCTTAACTTCCATCCAGCTGAGTCTAGTCTGGGTGATTTCATCAGAGTGGGGGGGCAGGGAACTCCCAAACCTTCACAGAGGCACTAGCAGAATTAGCAGCAAGTCTTGGCATTAAACTGAAAATGATACAAAATCCAATCTTCTTTGCAAGCTGGTCTGTGGGTAAATATCATCTGTCTTCTCTAGGATACTTCATTCATTGCAAGAACTTCTTCAGAGCTGAGCTCAGTGCTCATGAGTTTAAGCTCTTCCTTCCTCTTC
Source organism: Tricholaema leucomelas (assembly GCA_013400475.1). Classification (NCBI taxonomy): domain Eukaryota; kingdom Metazoa; phylum Chordata; class Aves; order Piciformes; family Lybiidae; genus Tricholaema lacrymosa; species Tricholaema leucomelas. The sequence continues at coordinate 10,432 of WAAF01006218.1, read as the reverse complement.
CTCTTATCCAGGAAAATTTTGTTTTGTGGATTTTCACTTTGCAGATGATCACAGAATCAACCAGGTTGGAAGAAGACCTCCAAGCTCATCCAGCCCAACCTATCTCCCAGCCCTATCCAATCAGCTCCCTGGCAGCCCTTTCCAATGGCAGATTTTAAGTACTTCACGCTGAATAAAAGCAGTAGCAACCAGGGTGGTAAAATAATGTTTTATTCCATGAATGAACAAACACTACCATGCCACATCCTAAAGTTCTCTCTACAAAAAGATTGTGGACAGAGCAGATTTTTACATTTTCTTGGGTCAAGTTCATTTCAGGCTCTTGAACCTGTTGGGTGTAGCAAAATCTGGACACGCAGCATTCTTATTGTCTATTTGGCATTTTTGCCAGATAAAGCAGATTTATACCATAGTTCTTGTTCACACAATGTTGATGCACTGTAAATTAAAGAAGGTAACTAAAACCAAACTAGGTTAAGTTCTGTAGTTTATCAATATATATATATCTATCTTCTTTTTTTCCCCATGATGGTCAAAGTACAACCAACATTCAAAGCTTAAAACAAAGATAACCAAACAAAAAAAGACACACTAAAGAACACAATGGAGACATCATCATTGCTGCCAGGATGTGAGTTTACCCACAGTACTATGCAAAAAAAAAGTAGAAACTTGGCATTGATATTGGAGCTGCCAAAACAAGGGAAGAGATGACATTGATTGGTATAGTTCCAAGCTAGTACGTCTAAAGAGTCCTGATCAGCAAAGAAGTGGTATCGCATGCATGCTGAACACAAGACTAATATTGGATTGGGGACCTGACAAAGAACTGACTCACATTCCTTTATATACAACAAAAATGAAATATACAGTATGGATACTGGCTGTACATTTGGTCAGAGTATTTTACAAGCAGGGACACCAGTCGAAATTCCTACGGCGTGGTTGGCGAGCCAGACTGAACGAAGGTTGG
>WAAF01006217.1:12896-36120 GCA_013400475.1 Tricholaema leucomelas | reverse complement strand
CTCTCTCCTCTCTCCTCTCTCCTCTCTCCTCTCTTGTGGTGGTTTGGGTGTTCCTCGCCCCCCCCCACTTTAGAAAATCACCCAAACTAGACTCATCTGGCTCTGGAAATTGAATGAAGCTTCATCTCTATTCTTCTCTTTACTCTTTTTTTTCTCTTTTATTTTGCCTTCCCTTCCTTCTCTTCCTTCACTTTGGTGTCAACCCTCTGTTCACTACCAGTGCCTAATTGCATCTTGATGTGTACAAGAACTTCTGTATCGGTAACCACTTCTCACAGTTCATTTTGCTTTCCGTCTTATCTCAACCTAAACAGGTGAGGAGCGTTTAGTAATGCTGAGTTTAATGCAAACGCTAGTGAAGAGATTTGCTAGAGGGGCAGGAAAGCCTTTCTTGCACTCACAAAAGGCATAATCACAGCCTTCAGGTTGAACTGAATGCAATCCTGCTGTGTAATCAGCATGGCTTACATCTGGGGCTTTACACAGCGTTCATCAAAAGCAATGCAAATTCCTAACACTTGCTGCCAACAAAAGGGAGCCTTTGGCACGGAGTCCTGCTTGATAAACCTGCAAATAATGACCTTTGGTTCGTAGTCCTGTGTCACAGTCAGTCTGTTGGTGACGGTGAAGTTCTCAACTCCAGGCTGAAGTGTTGGCTGAAAGTTATTGCTGGTTTGGCCTGTGATTTTCTGACCTGCTTTTTATTGTGCAGGACGATAGAGTGGCAACACTGCTCAGCCAGAAAAATTACAGTGCCTTGGGAGTCAGCTGTGGAAAAACACACATTAGGTCATCAAATCCTAGCTCCTCTTAATAGCAGGTTCTTCCATCTGGTGCGTTTCGTAGTGCTGGGTTCCGTGCTCCTGATTGCAGGGTTGCATCGCTTCCTTTCCAGCCTTCTCATTCACCTGATGGTCAACATTGTCTAAATCATAGAATCATGGAATGGTTTAGGTTGGAGGGGACCTCAAAGCTCAGCTAGTTCCAACCCCCCTGCCAGAGGTGAGGACAGGTAGTGTTCAGCTTAAGTCTTCCTTTTCCTGAAGCTGTTCCCTTTATTTTTGTTCTGTTCCCCTTCCTTTTCCTGAAGCTGTTCCCCAGTTATTTTTGGGTAACACTTGAGTAGTTTCCTTTGCTTCTAAAGCAGTTTGTACTTAAGATGTGGGGAATTGTCACAGCAGTAAATTGCCAAGTTTGGTGATGTGATTCTTGTTGAAACCAAAGCTATTTTAAGTTGTTCTGGGAGGATCAGAGCCTTCCAGTAGCTGAAGGAAGCCTACAGGAGGGCTGGGGAGGGACTATTGACAAGGTCTTTTCATGACAGGATGGGAAGGAATGGGTTTAAAGTGGCAGAGGGAAGATTGAAAGTGGATGTTAGGAAGAAGTTGATTGCAGTGAGGGTAATGAGACACTGGCACAGGTTGCCCAGGGAGCTGGGGATGGGTAGTGTGAAACAGGAGGCTGAGGGGAGACCTCATTGCTGTCTGCAGCTACCTGAAAGGAGGTTATGGAGAGGCTGCTGCTGGTCTTTTCTCACAGGGAATTGGAGGCAGAACAAGGGAGGGGGAATGGCCTCAGGCTGAGGCTGGGGTGGTTGAGATTGGACGTTAGGAAAAAGTTTTTCCTGGAGAGAGTGGTGAGGGAGTGGAATGAGCTGCCCAGGGAGGTGGTGGAGTCCCCAGCCCTGGATGTGTTTCAGGGTGGTTTGGCTGTGGTGCTTGTAGCATCCCAGAACTGGATTCAATATTCCAGGAGGGGCAGAGTGACAATATTCCAGTGACTAGGGCAGAGTGGAGGGGGAGGAGAACCTCCCTAGATCTGCTGGGCACACTCTTCTTAGTATACCCCAGGACTCTTCTTAATCATAGTATCACAGAATGTCAGGGGCTGGAAGGGACCTCCAGAGCTCATCCAGTCCAACCTCCCTGTCACCTACAGCAGATCACACAGCAACACATCCAGGCAGCTGTGGAATAGCTCCAGAGAGGGAGACTCCACAGCCCCCCTGGGCAGCCTGTGCCAGGCTTCTGCCACCCTCACATGGGAAAAAAATCATCCTCATGTTTCCACAGAACTTCCTATGCCTCAGCTGTCACCCATTGCCCCTTGTGCTGGCACTGGGCTTCACCCAGCAGAGCCTGGCTCCAGCCTCCTGCCACTCACCTTTACATCTTTATATCCATTGATGAGGTCAAATGCAGCCCTTTCCTTGCACTCCTTTTTGAGTTTTGTGAGTTTGTTTATTACTGATACCTTTCTGATACAATAGAAATACTCAGTTCATTCAACCATCTGCCTCAAGGCAGGATTGGTTTACAGGCATGAAAACAGCATCTGGTAGCAGTGTGAAAAAGGAAGGAATTTGTTAACTCGTCTGAAACAGCATCAGAGGTAGTTATGACCATCAGAGACAGAGCAGTCCCAGGGACTGCAATTAGTGAACACAGATTTTCAGGGAGCAAGGTGCTGCTGTCTCCCAAGGTGTTACATGTCTGAGAGGAAAGGATTGAGGAAAGCTCTGCCTCTTTTAAGCAACTCTTGCTGTATTTACTCTGCTCTCCTCAGACCCCACCTGCAGTCCTGTGTGCAGTTCTGGAGCCCCCAGCACAAGCAGGACATGGAACTGTTGGAGCCAGTCCAGAAGAGGCCACCAAGATGCTGAGAGGGCTGCAGCAGCTCTGCTCTGAGCACAGGCTGAGAGAGTTGGGGCTCTGCAGCCTGGAGAGGAGAAGGCTTGGAGGAGAGCTTGGAGTGGCCTTGCAGGATCTGAAGGGGGCTGCAGGAGGGCTGGGGAGGGACTATTGACAAGGTCTGGGAATGAGAGGAGGAGGAGGAATGGGTTTGAGCTGTCAGAGGGGAGATTGAAAGTGGATATCAGGAAGAAGTTGTTTGCAGTGAGGGTGGTGAGAGACTGGCACAGGTTGAGGATGGTGAGACACTGGCACAGATCTTTGATCCCATTCTGTGCTTCTGTGCTCCGCAACCTCCCTGGAGGTGTTCAGTGCCAGGTTGGATGAGTCCTTATCAACCTGTTCTAGTGGGAGGTGTCCCTGCCTATGACAAGGGGTTGGAACTGGCTGGGCTTTGAGCTCCCTTTCAACCTACACCATTCTGTGATTCTGTCTTTAACCTTTAAGTGACTGTTGCTGTATTTATTTGTGTATTTGACTGTAGATCCTATTTGCCTGGGGTGAAGATCATCACTTCTCTCATTTTGAAGGAGAAAATTGAATTGAAATGCATTGATTACAGAAATTCCTTGTCCCCCACAAGCCTGCTGGGCATAGGGCCCTGATCTTAGGATGTCCTCAATGGAGACTCTTCTCTCTCCTTCCTTCTCAGACTAATTTTTAACATATCGATCCAGGAATTAATTTCCTTTCTCTTTTCATGCCTCTTTACCTCAATCTGTCACACCAAGTTTGGTGCTCAGGTGGGAAAACTGTGACAAAGAGCTGGGATGGGCAAATTTAAATGGCTCTGTCTTCAAAGGCTCTCCCTGGAGCCCAGGTGTGACATGCAAATAGAGCTGATTACTGCCTTCATGGGATTGTTGTCATAAATTATGGGAACTATTTGGAGCTCTCAGGCTGCCTGAGTTAGGGCAAAGGGCAGTAAGTGTAAACTGCAGACTCAGTTTCAGAGCAGGTTTAGAGGTGAGTTGAAATGAGCCTGACAGGAGTTGTGGATGGCTACAAAGGACTTGAGTGACCTGTTCTAGTGGGAGGTGTCCCTACCTATGGCAGGGGGTTAGAACTGGCTGAGCTTTGAGCTCCCTTCCAACCTAAACCATTCTATGATTCTGTGACTCTTAACATGTTCTGTGCTAGTGTTGGCTCTGCCCAGCATTCTGCTTGCTGCACCCTGGAGTTGCTGCACTAACTCTCCAGCCCTGGAAGACCTCATGTCCTGGAAGACCTCATGTCCTGGCCAAGCCTGGCCAGACCTTTGTGTCATAAGCACCATTTTGTTTTGCTGAGAAACTGGCAGAGCAACTCCAGGCTAGCCTAGTTCCTTGGTCAAGGCAGGCTAGCAAGGCTTGAAAGACTTTGCTCTTGCATCTTTGGAGGGCTACAAGGATGATTAAGGAACTGGGGCACATGCTTGGGGGAAAGGCTGTGAGCCCTGGGGCTGCTTAGGCTGCAGAGGAGAAGGCTGAGAGGGGATCTGAGCAATGTCTGTCAAGAGCTGAGGGTGGGGATCAGGAAGGAAGGGACAGGGACAGCCTCTGCTCACTTGTGCCCTGCCACAGGACAAGGGGCAAGGGATGGGAACTGCAGCACAGCAAGTTGCAGCTCAGCATGAGGAAGAACTTCTTAAGTGTAAGGGTGAGAGAGGCCTGGCACAGGCTGCCCAGAGAGGTTGTGGAGTCTCCTTCTCTGGAGCCTTTCCAGCCCTGTCTGGATGTGTTCATGTGCCGTCTGCGCTGGATTCTCTGCTCCTGCTGTCCCTTCCTCTGCTCCAGAGGTCCCTTCCAACCCCTAACATCCTGTGGTGCTGTGAAATCTCTTGTGACACCTTTAATCAGTGTTACTAATTCTCCTGAGCTGCAGGAGGCTTCATTGTGAGCTGCACAACCTTTATTTTTCCTGCGAGTCTCTCTGAGCAGTCACAGCACATCACCACTCTTCCTGCTTTCATATCTGGTCAGCAATTGCTCTGTGGTTCAAGAAATGAGCTCTGTGCTCTTGTGTTGAGGTTGTTTGTCATTAGAAACCATTTAGTGAACCTGCTGTAGTTTAACTAGAACTTTAATGCTCTTCTGGTGGTTTGCTGCTGGAACATTACAGCTTGTGCAGAGTGCATTTTCTATACCAATGTTTTTCCAATGCTGCTTTCTCTTGTCAGAGAAATCTCCTTAAGGTCAGGATCTATCTCCGTTGGTCCTGTAAAGAATTCATTTATTAACAGTCTTCAAATAGATCATATAACCCCTGAGTGACTACCTGGAGAAGACTGAGAGGGGATCTGAGCAATGTCTCTCAATAGCTGAGGGGTGGGGGTCAAGTGGAGGGGGCCAAGCTCTTTTGGGTGGTGCACAGCAATAAGCCAAGGAGCAGTGGACACAAACTGGAACAGAGAAGGTTTCAGCTCCACAGGAGGAGAAACTTCTTTAGAGTGACAGTGGCAGAGCCCTGGAGCAGGCTGCTCAGAGAGGTTGTGGAGTCTTCTTCTCTGGAGAAGGTTTCCAACCCCACCTGGATGCACTTCTGTGTGGACTGCCCTGGGTGATGCTGCTTTGGCATGGGTGTTGGACAGGATCAATCTCTGGAGGTCCCTTCCAACATCTGACATGCTGTGATTCTGTGTCTCTCTGACTCCTCACTCTCACTGCAGTGTCAGCAGCAGCTCCTATGCTCTGACATGAGTCTGCCCCTCTGAAATACTTATTTGCTGCTCCATTCCTCTGTGATATCAGCACTTACAACTCCATGAAGGCTCAAAACCATCTCTGTTGATTAGGAATTACAATTCTCATCAGATTAAGAAAACAAAAACCAGGAGGAGAACTTTACTGAAACAAAGCTTTGGTATTCTTTTGCCAACAAAGGCTGCTAGAGAGACTAGAAATTTGTTTTCCTAACAGTGTGTTTGTTTCTGCTCTTGCTGCTGCTGCTGCTGTTGGCTGATTCTGGTTGTACATGGCCATTACAATCATTTAAATAGGGCCATCCATCAGCAGAGGAATTGATGACATTTTATTCACTTTGAATTTTTGGTCCTCATTTTTCTTCTAGTGCTCATCCCAGCTCTGCCTAAAATTGCTCTGACACCCACACGTCCTGTGCTCTGACAGCTTTGTGGTTGTTGATGGCTGCTGAGCAGAGTGTCTAATGGCCATGTTCTTGCCTTGCCCTCAGTTTAGATCCTTCTCCTCTTTTCAGGTGCTGATCTTTGCAGACTCTTTAAGGTGTTTAATATATATTTGAGATGTCCTTCTTTCTAAATAAGGCTGAAGTCAGTGGGAAAAGGACTTGAGTGACCTGTTTTAGTGGGAGAAAGAAGTTAGGAAGAAGTTGCTTGCAGTGAGGGTGGTGAGACACTGGCACAGGTTGAGGGTGGTGAGACACTGGCACAGGTTGGAGGTGGTGAGACACTGGCACAGGTTGCCCAGGGAGGTTGTGGAGCACAGAAGCACCGAATGTGATCAAAGATCACATTCGGTGCTTCTGTGCTCCACAACCTCCCTGGAGGTGTTTAAGACCAGGTTGGATGAGTCCTTGAGCAACCTGTTCTAGTGGGAGGTGTCCCTGCCTATGGGGGTTGGAACTGGATGATCCTTGAGGTCCCTTCCAGCCTGAACTGTTCTATGATTCTGTGATTCTGTAAACCAAAATGTTGCACAGGGCTCCTCATGAGCTAAACGTGCAGGATGCAGGACCAGAAGATTGATGCATCTTGTAGAGGCATCATTCATTAGTACCTGAAGTTCAAGCAAAGCCTGGATGAGGCCATGGTCTGGTTGTTTGGCCAGGGCTGGGTGCTAGGTTGGACTGGATGAGCCTGGAGGTCTATTCCAAGCTGTTTGATTCTATGATTCTATGAAAAGCAAATGGTGAATGAGTTTCAGTGGGCAACTTACCTTGTTTGTTGTTTTACTAAACCCAGTGGAGAAAGTGTTGTGTGTAAGTGAGCTGTATGCAGCCAGGGTTGACTGAAGGTTGTTTGTTTGCCCTGTCTTTGCAGTGGTTTGGTGACCTGGTGACTCCAGTTTGGTGGGAGGATGTGTGGTTGAAAGAAGGTTTCGCTCACTACTTTGAGTTTGTTGGGACAGACTACCTCTACCCAGGCTGGAACATGGTAAGTCAGTTTTCTTTTGTTCATTTGGAGTCTCCACTGCTCTGCATTTGTAGTCCTGGGCAGGGACTGCTGAAAAATACCAAATGATGCCTGCAAGTATCAGATGTCCAATGAAGCAAAATCACCTGGTGTGAAATTATTTGACAGCATTCCAAAAGTGTAGCCTGCAGTTGGTTACAAGAGAAATGATCTGGATGAGAGGATTGAGTCCAGCATCAGTAAGTTTGCAGATGACACCAAGCTAGGAGCAGGTGTGGATCTTCTGGAGGGTAGGAGAGCCCTGCAGAGGGACCTGCACAGGCTGGATGGGTGGGCAGAGGCCAATGGGATGAAGTTTAACAAGGCTAAGTGAAGGGTTCTGCACTTTGAGCCACAACAACCCCAAGCAGTCTTTTCCAGTTCTTATGTTATATATCAATATTCATGTCTCACTGTAGTCTAGAAACAACTATGATCACAGGATGTTAGGGATTGGAAAGGACCTCTGGAGAGCTTCCAGTCCAACCCCACTGTCACAGCAGGAGCAGAGAATCCAGCAGAGGTCACACAGGAACACATCCAGACAGGGCTGGAAAGGCTCCAGAGGAGGAGACTCCACAACCTCTCTGGGCAGCCTGTGCCAGGGCTCTCTCCCTTACACTCAAGGAGTTCTTCCTCATGCTGAGCTGCAACTTGCTGTGCTGCAGTTCCCATCCCTTGCCCCTTGTCCTGTGGCAGGGCACAAGTGAGCAGAGGCTGTCCCTGTCCCTTCCTTCCTGACCCCCAGCCCTCAGCTCTTGACAGACATTGCTCAGATCCCCTCTCAGCCTTCTCCTCTGCAGCCTAAGCAGCCCCAGGGCTCTCAGCCTCTCCTCCTCAGGCAGTGCTGCAGTCCCTTCAGCATCCTTGAGCCCTCCCTTGGTCTCTCTCCAGTAGATCCCTGTCCCTCCTGAACTGGGGAGTGCAGCACTGGCTGCAGTATTCTAGGAGGGGCCTGACTAGGGCACAGTGGAGAGGGAGGAGAACCTCCCTGGATCTGCTGGAAACTCTTCTTGATGCCCCCCAGGATCCCTTCTTGCCCATCAGGAGACATTGCTGTGCCATGGATGTTATCCACCAGCCCTCCCCACAGTGCTGCTTTCCAGCAGTTCACCTCCTAACCTGTACTGCTGCAGTTTATTGTTCCTTCCCAGATGCAGGACTTATCATTGCTGCCCCTCATTAGGTTCCCCTCTGCCCAGCTCTCAGTCTGTGCCAGCCTCACTGCACAGCCTTCAGCTATCTCAGCCAAGCCTCCCAGTTTGGTATTGTCAATCCCTAGAATTAGCTGTGATCATAAGAAAAATAAAAGATACAAGACCTCAGTACAAGTGGTGGTGTAGGAGGCCATGCTGAGGGTTACTAGAGAGATTTTCTTGTCCTTGGGAGAATTGCTTTTCTTTGCTGTCCTTCTGTGCTTAGCCGTTGCTTAATTATGTGGCAGAGTATCTGCTGTAAGTACACAATGCCTGAGAGAGATTTGATGTAGCTTCAGGGTTTGTCTTAAACTCCTGCAGACTACCTTCTGGTTTTATTTTTAATTTCTGAATGATTTATTGAGTATCCTTAGCCTGTTGACTTCTGCATGCCATGAAGAGAAGATGTTATAATTAGGTGTTTATGCTAATTAAGAAGCAAACCCCAGAGTGGTATGAAGGTGCTCTTGCTTGAGGTCTGCTTTCTGTGGAGCTTGAATTCTTTCTAGTGTTTTAATTCTTTCTTTCAAGTGTCAGTTTTGGTTTGATAATGGCAGTGTCTGTAGGGGGCTACAAGAAAGCTGGGGAGGGACTTTTTAGGCTGTCAAGTAGTGAAAGGACTGGGGGGAATGGAACCGAGCTGGAAATGGGGAGATACAGCCTGGATGTGAGGAAGAAGTTGTTCAGCATGGGGAGAAGTTGTTCAGCATGAGAATGGTGAGAGACTTGCACAGGTTGCTGGTGGAAGCTTCATCCCTGGGTGCTTTTAAGGCCAGGCTGGATGTGGCTGTGGGCAACAAGATCTAGTGGAAGGTTGCCCACTAGATGATCCTTGAGGTGCCTTCCAACCCTGACAATACTGTGATTATGAAAAGGAAGAGCAGTCTTTGTCTGAAATGACATCAATCTTGCATAGAGTCACAGAATCACAGAATTAACCAGGTTGGAAGAGACCTCTAGGATCATCAAGTCCAACCTATCACCTAACACCTTCTAATTGACTAAACTAAGTGCCTCATGCAGCCTCCTCTTAAACACCTCCAGGGATGGGGACTCCACCACCTCCCTGGGCAGCCCATTCCAATGCCAATCACTCTCTCTGCCAACAACTTCCTCCTAACACCCAGCCTAGACCTGCCCAGACACAGCTTCAGACTGTGTCCCCTTGTTCTGTTGCTGGTTGTCTGGGAGAAGAGATCAACCCCACCTGGCTACAGGTAGTTGTAGAGAGCAATGACGTTTGCCCTGAGCCTCCTCTTCTGCAGGCTGCACACCCCCAGCTCCCTCAGCTGCTCCTCACAGGGTTTGTTGAGCTTACCTGACTTTAGCTGTATTAAAACTTTCTCTTTTCATCTTTATGAAAAACACATCCTAAATTACAATGTAATGCTTCTAATTATGAGTGCTATGAAAACTGGCAGCCCTGTGTGATTTTACTGTAGTGGAATGACATAGATGACAAATTTATGCACTGGATTTTATCTTCAGATCATCAGTCATTTGTTCTGCACATAATCAGTGTAACAAATCCAGAACAACCTTGCTTCAGAAGTTACTTGGAATGTAGAGTGTTTGACTGAGATTTCTGTGGGGTGAATACAGTGTTCAGTGCTAATGCAAATGAAATTCTCATTAATGAAATGCAGCAAGGGCAAGAGGAGAGTTGGGCACCTGGGAAAGAATAACCATATGGACTAGGGTTGTATGGGGACTACATTCTGTGCTTCTGTGCTCCACAACCTCCCTGGGCAACCTGTGCCAGTGTCTCACCACCCTCACTGCAAACAACTTCTTCCTAACATCCACTTTCAATCTCCCCTCTGCCAGTTCAAAACCACTCCTCTTCCTCCTGTCATTACAAGGCCTTGTCAACAGTCCCTCCCCAGCCCTCCTGCAGCCCCCTTCAGATAAAGGCCACTCCAAGATCTCCTCAAAGGCTTCTCTTCTCCAGGCTGCAGAGAAGTAGTCAACTCCAAGAAAAAAAGAACTTTTGACTGGAAATGCACCTTGGACTGTATTGGAGTTGGAGACAGAAGGAGGGGGAATGGCCTCAAGCTGATATTGGATATTAAGAAAAGTTTTTTCAGGTAGAGAGTGATTGGCATTGGAATGGGCTGCCCAGGGAGGTGGTGGAGTCACTATACCTGGAGGTGTTGAAGCCAAGCCTGGCTGGGGCACTTAGTGCCATGGTCTGGTTGATTGGCCAGGGCTGGGTTCTAGATTGGGCTGGCAGAGCTTGGAGCTCTCTTCCAACCTGCTTGATTCTATGATGTGGTGCTTAGGGTTATGGTTTAAGGTGAATCTTGTAGAGCAGGGTTCTAGGTTGGGCTTGGTGCTCCTGAAGGGCTCTGCCAGCCTGCATGGTGCTGTGGTTCTGTGACATTCACAGACTTGGTCTGGCTGAACCTGGGACTCCTAGGGAGAGCTGCCCCTGGGTCATGTTCACACCTTTATCACTGTTAAACAGAGCACTGACCTCTGTACAAAGCCAAGAGCCATAAGTTTTATTTGATTTTCTCCTCCTTTTCTCCCTCTTCTCACATTTCTTTATCCTGCTTAAACTCTTCTTCCTTCTCTGAAGTTATGGATTTTACCAGTTTGTCTTCAACTCTTTTATAAGCTCTTCTCTTAGTACAGGAGAGGATGGGTAACAGTACTGACTGAGCTGCCATGGGGCAGTGTGGCTTTACTGAGCCTCTCAGCAGGTCTAGAATTTCTAGTCTTGGTCAGAAGATGTTTCCATAGTACCTCAGACTTGTTTCATCTTAATGAGAACATCTCCTGCTCTGGAAGCTTTCCAAACCCACCTGGATGTGTTCCACTGCAACCTACCCGAGGTGATCCTGCTTTGCCAGGGGGATTGGACTCAGTGATCTGGAGGTCCCTTCCAACCTCTAAGGTTCTGTAATTCTGTGAAACCTAATCCTTGCTAGACCCTTCCCTTCTTTATGTCCTCATTATTTTGAGCAATTACATGTTGGCAAATTAAATGCTGATTTTAATAGTGCTTTAAATTAGTTCATATACTGGGATAGAGCCATCTCATAAATAACCTTTAATCACACACACAGAAGCACAGAAAGGTTCAGGCTGGCAAAGCCCCTCAGGAGCAGCAAGCCAAACCCAGATCCCTGCTCTACAAGCTGCACCCTAAACCATAGTCCCAAGCACCACAGACAAACCACCTGGAAACACAGCCAGGCCTGGGGACTCCACCACCTCCCTGGGCAGCTCATTCCAGTCCTTGACCACTCCTGCCAGGAAAAAATGTTTCCTAATGTCCAGTCTAAACCTATCCAGTGGCAGCTTGAGGATGCTCCCTCTTCTTCTGTCACTAATGACCTGTGAGCAGAACCCAGCACCAACCTCTCCACAATGTCCCTTCAGGTAGCTGCAGACAGCCATGAGGTCTGCCCTCAGCCTCCTCTGTTTCACACTACCCATCCCCAGCTCCCTCACTCTCTCCTCATCAGATTTTTTCCCCAGGCCCTTCCCCAGCTTCCTTGCCCTGCTCTGCACTGCCTCCAGCAGCTCAACATCTCCCTTGTATTGCTGTGCCCAATACTGGACCCAGTCCTGGAGGTAGTCTGTTAAAGGGTTGGGTGAAGAGTAGAATAAACAGAGTCCCTCTGGCAGGGATGTCCCTTTTCTATTGCAGTTAGTATCAAGTAGAGCAGAACTCTCCTGAAGAAGTGGTTAAGGTTTTGCTGTTTTTAAAGCAGCTGTTTTCTCTGCTGGGACACTCACACTTCCAACACTGATCCAATTATCCTTCTAAAAATCTAAGTTACTTCAGATCAAAGCTAGAAATTCTCATTTCCTTCCCTCACCTAAAAAGTAAGTCCTTGCACATTACCATTTTACATCTTGAAGGTGATGCTACTTTTGATTTTGCAGGGAATGTTCCGTGCTCCACACTCAGACATTTGCCAGGGAAACCAATTCACCATTCTTCCTGTTTCCTGTGTTGCCCATCCCCCAAATTAATGCTTCTGAAATTCTTATTCTCAAATGTCTCAGATTCTTATTCCTAAATCTCATTATCCAAAGTCTTGTAAAGTCAAACAGTTGCTTTTGTGTTGTCAGGATGCGTATGGCAGAGGGTTGGAACTGGGTGGGCTTTGAGGTCCCTTCCAACCTAAACCATTCTGTGATTCTATGATTTTAAAAAGGAAGCTGTCACTGAAGGAGGCTCCTCCCAGGGATCAGGGAATTCTGCGTGATCCTTCTGACCTGCGTGTGCATTCCCTGCCTGTTGCCATTTCCTGACTTAGGAAGATATAAGATTTCTGTTTGAGAGCCTTCCCGTGGAACTGTTTGATGTCTCTCAGAATCACAGCATTAACCAGGTTGGAAAAGAGATCATCCAGTCCAACCTATTGCTTAGTACCTTCTAATTAACTAACTCATGGCACTAAGTGCTTCATGCAGCCTCCTCTTAAATGCCTCCAGGGATAGTGACTCCACCACCTCCCTGGGCAGCCCATTCCAATGCCAATCACTCTCTCTGCCAACAACTTCCTCCTAACATCCAGACTGAATCTGCCCTGGCACAGCTTGAGGCTGTGTCCCCTTGTTCTGTCCCTGGGTGCCTGGCAGCAGAGCCCAACCCCACCTGGCTACAGCCTCCCTTCAGGTAGCTGCAGGCAGCAATGAGGTCTGCCCTGAGCCTCCTCTTCTGCAGGCTGCACACCCCCAGCTCCCTCAGCCTCTCCTCACAGGGCTGTGCTCCAGGCCCCTCCCCAGCCTTGCTGCCCTTCTCTGGACACCTTCCAGCACCTCAGCATCTTTCTCCATACAACAAAGAAGCGACAACAGCCAGATGGGAGTTCTTACACTGTAAGATCTTTAAGACTGATAGACAAATGTTAATCTCACCTCTGTGGAAGCTGCCTTTAGTATGAGAGAAAAGAGAAAATTAGAGCATTACAGTAGATGCTGGTGATTTTCCCTTCCTAGCCCTGTCTTATCTACCCTGCTCATCTTTGAGCATCCTATTTGCAACTGCATCTTGCATTGCATTCTCTGCTTGTTCCTTTCTTGATCCCGAAGTTCATTGCGTGTCGCTTTGTAAAGGAAGAGATTCAATTGAGGCTTACAGATTCAGGAATTTATTGACTGTTCTTTTGCCTTCTTATTTTCTGGTAGAAGGAACCATCGTGTTTGTCCTTGAATGTCTCTGGTATTGGGGTAAATTCTGAGGCCTGTGACAGCAGGAATTACTGGCATGTAATTTTCCCTTCCATCCATCAGATGAGCGTCAAATACTTCAGCGGTCAGCACCCGGCTTGGTGCTGAGAAAGCATTTCACAGAGCCCAGCTGCCTGATCCCTTTCCCTTAGGATATTGAAAGCCCAGCTCTGCTGACAACTATATTGGCCAAGGTGCAGCCTGGCAGTGATAGCTTTGAATGCTCTGCCTTTGAAGCTCTGGGAGAAGATCTCCCACTGTTTGTTTGTCTTTTAACCAGTTTTCTAATTAAGGGTGGTTGTGTTTGCCAGGAATTTCAGAGCATTAAATAATTAGGATTGAAGTATTTGGACTAAGTGTTTGGTCAACAGCCGACTGAACATGAGCCAGCAGTGTGCCCAGTTGGCCAAGAAGGCCAATAGCATCCTGGCCTGGATCAGGAATAGTGTGGCCAGCTGGACCAGGGCAGTCCTTCTGCCCCTGTGCTCAGCACTGGTTACGCCACACCTTGAGTGCTGTGTCCAGTTCTGGACTACTCAATTCAAGAGAGATGTTGAGGTGCTGGAAGGTGTTTGGAGAAGGGCAGCAAGGCTGTGGAGGGGCCTGGAGCACAGCCCTGTGAGGAGAGGCTGAGGGAGCTGGGGGTGTGCAGCCTGCAGCAGAGGAGGCTCAGGGCAGAGCTCATTGCTGTCTGCAGCTCCCTGAAGGGAGGCTGTAGCCAGGTGGGGTTGGGCTCTGCTGCCAGGCACCCAGGGACAGAATGAGGGGACACAGCCTCAAGCTGTGCCAGGACAGGTACAGGCTGGATGTTAGGAGGAAGTTGTTGGCAGAGAGAGTGATTGGCATTGGAATGGGCTGCCCAGGGAGGTGGTGGAGTCGCTGTCCCTGGAGGTGTTTAAGAGGAGGCTGCATGAGGCACTTAGTGCCATGAGTTAGTTAATTAGAAGGTGTTAGGTGATAGGTTGGACTGGATGATCTCAGAGGTCTTCTCCTGCCTGGTTAACTCTGGTTTAAACTGACTTCCATTGGCTGTTGTGTATTTTCTTATAGCTATTGTGAAATATGCATATATGTGTATTAAGAAATGAGAGTCATAGAATCCTGGAATGGTTTAGGTTGGAAGGGAGCTCAAAGCTCATCCAGTTCCAACCCCTTGCTAGAGGCAGGGACACCTCCCACTAGAACGGGTCACTTAAGGCCTCATCCAGCCTGGGTTGGGTTAGGTGATAGAATAGAATAGAATAGAATAGAATAGAGTAGAGTAGAATAGAATAGAATAGAATGGAATGGAATGGAATGGAATGGAATGGAATGGAATGGAATGGAATGGAATAGAATAGAATAGAATAGAATAGAATAGAATAGAATAGAATAAGCAGGTTGGAAGAGGCCTCCAAGCTCCTCCAGTCCAACCCATCTCCCAGCCCTATCCAGTCAACCAGACCATGGCACTAAGTTCCCCATCCAGGCTTTGCTTGAACTCAGTGATCTCAGAGGTCTTTTCCAAGCTGGCTGATTCTGTGGTTCTGTGATCCTGTGACTAGAGGACTGTGTGCAGCTGGAAGGTGGTGATCTTGCCGCTGTTAGAGGTAGCTGAAAACAATACTGAGGCTGCAATATCAACATTTCTGTTTTGAAAATCCGTGCTGCAGGAAATCAGCTCTGCTTTAAAGAAGTTGATAGAAAAGCACTGAAGCCACCTGCATTAGATTAAGTGCTTTGAACAGCCTGCAACTTGCTGCCCAGATTCTTGATTAGTGATCTTGCCTGCATTCCTCAGTGGCTGGAGGGGAATGCTAAAAGTGGATGTGGCCATCAGACACATTCTGTGATGTGCTTTGCCTCCAGTTGCCTCCTAAAGCCTTTGTTTCCATCTGTAAGGCTTTAAAGTAGGCATTGTTTGACTCAGAACCCTCCAGAAAATCATCATAGGCTTTGAAGCAGACTGGAGACAATGAGGCCTTTTTGAGTGATTTCATTATTATTTTAGCATTTCAGACCTGAGCTGCAGCCTGCTTGATCCTTCTAACCCAACATAAATGTCATGCCCGCTCGGCATTGAGAGAGCTTCAACCTCCTGCTTTGGAAAACTGCTTTCATCTCTTCTCTCTTTTTGGTTGAAGGCTCCACATGCTGCTATAAAGCAAGCCTTTAATTAACACCACATGGAGTGTTTTTTCCCCCAGTAACTGCTCAGCAAGGCAGGCCTTGTGTGATTTTCTGTTTCAACTATGGGGAAAGCTTTCAATCTAAACCGAGATGGAATCTCAACTATGATTGACTTGGGCAGAAGGAAGGAGATTTGCAAAGGTAAGCTGCAAGATCTTCTGGTTGCTAATTACCACTCCTTTTAAAGCAGACCAGATTAGAAGTCCTAATACTTCAATTAACACATAAGTAAAAGAAAAAGAATTCCATCTCCTCATGGTCTTAGGATCATAGAATCATAGAATGCTATGGGCTGCAAGGGACCTCTAAAGGTGATCTAGTCCAACCTCCTCTGCAGGCAGCAGGGACATTCTCAGCTAGATAGAATCACAGAGTCATAGAATCGAATCATAGGATCAGTCAGGGTTGGAAGAGACCACAAGGACCATCCAGTTCCAAACCCCCTGCCATGGGCAGTCCCTGGAAGTGTTCACGCAAAGCCTGGCTGGGGCACTTAGTGCCATGGTCTGGTTGATTGGCCAGGGCTGGGTGATGGATTGGACTGGATGAGCTTGGAGGTCTCTTCCAGCCTGCTTGATTCTATGGCTTCACACTAGATCAGGCTGTCCAGAGCCTCATCCAGCCTGGCTTTAAACACCTCCAGGGATGAGGCTTCCATCACCTCCCTGGGCAACCTGTTCCAGGGTCTCACCACCCTCATGCTGAAGAACTTCCTAACATCCACTCTGAATCTACCCATTTTTAGCTTTGCCATTCCCCCCAGTCCTATCATTCCCTGACAGCCTAAAATGTCCCTCCCCAGCTTTCTTGTAGCCCCCTTAAGACACTGGAAGGCCACAATAAGGTCACCCATTTCTAGCTTTGTTCCATTCCCCCTAGTCCTTATACTCTGGCAAGGGAGATTAATGTATGGAATTCTCAACTTGAAGTAGTTAACTTTTAACATTTAGATATCAGACATCAATGAATCTCAACGTTTAGATGAAACATTTATTCAAGAGATGAAGAGAAAATGTCAGTGTCTCTTCTTTCTTGGTGTCATTATCTGCTCATCTGGAGAGAGCAGCAGAGCTGACATTGTTGATGAGAGCTTTTGGATCATGTGAATTCAAATCCCCTGGGTTCAGGGGTTTAGATGAAGCTTTGGTTTCAGGAAGAAACTTGAGGCAGGTGGCTGAATTTCACAGAAGTCTGAGTTGGTAAGCACTTTGTCTTCAGTAAAAACAGGAAAGAAACTTCATGACACCATTTGCTTGAGGGCAAGGGCTCACTGCAGGAGAGACCTACTGAAACAAGAGTGCAGTGAGTGAAGTTCAGTGGTAAAACTGTAGCTGAATATTTGAGGGCTTCCTTCATGACACCAAATTGGGTAGTGGTGTTGACACACCAGAGGGATGGGAGGTCAGCCAGAGGGACCTGGACAGGCTGGAGAGGTGCGCACAGGTGAACCTCATGAAGTTCAACAAGAGCAAGTGCAGGGTCCTGCACCTGGGACAGAACAATCCTCACTGTCTGTACAGGCTGGGGGAGGAGGTGTTAGAGAGCAGCCCTGTGGAAAGGTACTTGGGGGTTCTGGTGGATGAGAAGCTGGACATGAGCAGGCAGTGTGAGCTTGCAGCACAGAATGCATCACAGCCTGCGCTGCATCAGAAGAAGTGTTGCCAGCAGAGCCAGAGAGGGGATTCTGCCACTTTGCTCTGCTCTGCTGAGGCCTCACCTGCAGTGCTGCATCCACTTTTGGAGCCCACATGATAGGAAGGACATGGACCTGATGGAGCACATCCAGAGGAGGCCATGAAAATACTCAGGGGGTTGGAGCAGCTCTGCTACAAAGGCAGGATGAAGGAGCTGGGGGTGTGCAGCCTGGCTCTGGGAGGGCCTCATAGCAGCTTGCCAGTACCTGAAGGGGCCTACAGGAAGGATGGAGAGAAGCTGTTTGCAAAGGCCTGCAGAGACAGGATGAAGAGCAATTGGTTCAAGGTTGAGAAGAGCAGATGGAGATTGGATGTTAGGAGCAGATTCTTTACTATGAGGCTGGTGGAGAACTGGAACGGATGGCCCAGGAAGGTGGTTGAGGCCCCATCCCTGGCGACATTCAAGGTGAGGCTTGATGGGACCCTGGGTGACCTGGTCTGGTGGGCATGTCCCTGCTGATTGCAGGGGGGCAGGACTGGATGACCTCTAGAGGTCCCTTCTGGCCCAGACCCCTCTATGATTCCTAAAAGACTGCTCCTGAATGCTCTCCCACTGCTTGTTTCTAACCTGTGGGCAGTGTGCAGTTGGAGCACAAGCTCCATTCTCCTGGCACTCACCTTTACATGTTGATAACCCTGGATGAGGTCCCCTCTCAGTCTCCTCTCTCCCAGCAGCACAGCCCCAGCTCCCTCAGGCTCTCCTCCTAACAGAGATGTTCCATTCCCTTCAGCAAATCCTTCCCCAAACCCAGCCTGTATTGGTTGCTGGGTTTGCCCCAGCCCCGCTGCAGCATCTCCTCTGTGTTGCCGATGCCTTGTGCAGCTCTGGAGTTTGGAGGAGAGAGTTGCAGGAGAATAACCTGAAGCTGTGCACACCAATGCTAGGCTTTGTCCCTGGAGATGGCCTCAGCCGGTGAAGTGTGTGCCTGGCTGTGCCAGAACAAAGGCAGTGCCTTTAATGCTGAGGCCTTTGATCTCTTCTGCTTACTAATTATCACTTTGGGCTTTCATTGTGCTATTGCTTTTGTTCCACTCTGGGCTGTTTTCCAGTTTGGTTTTTGGTTGGTTTGTGGTTTGTTTTCTTTTGTTTTGTTGCCTTTTTTAAATTGTTGTTTTTTATTTATTGATTTTAGTTCTTTCCTGTGCTGTTTCAGAGCAAGTTTTAGAAGTTCCTTTTATATAAATAGCTTTTGTTGTTGTGTTATTGAAATGCCAACCTGCACCCCTGCTTTTTGGCTCAGTACAGGGCTGTAAAATCAGCAGCAGTGGCAATGTGCATTAGCCACAACAATTAAATGTAAGCTAAGGAGAAGAGAGCACAGAGCAGGGACAGGTCAGGGCAACCTTGTACCAAGCAGAGCTCTTGTTAGCAAGAATTAAATGGAGTCTTTCCTATGAACAAACAAAGTGGCCACAGACAATTGGGAAAACTGAAAATGCAGGTCTTTGAAAGGCATCTGAGCACAGCACTTCAGTGTCTGCCCCTGGAAGTGTTCTCAGGAGTCAGAAGGAAAGCAGTCAGAAATAGCTGGCATAACTTGTCTGAACAGCACAGCTCTGCTCTCCCAGACCTTGTCCACAGGTGAAGAAAAGCTCTGAGGAAAGAACCTGAAGAGAATTGGTCCCAAGTACCTCATGACAGTCAACAAGGCCAAGTGGAAAGTCCTGCACCTGGGTGGGCACAGTCCCAAGCACAGCTCCAGGTTGGGTGGGGAATGGCTGAGAGCAGCCCTGAGGAACAGGCCCTGGGGGTCTGGGGTGATGCAAAGCTCCACAGGAGCCTGCAGTGTGAGTGCAGCCCAGACAGCAACCCTGTGCTGGGCTGCAGCAAGAGCAGTGTGGGCAGCAGGGCAAGGGAGGGGATTCTGCCCCTTGGCTCTGCTCTCCTCAGACCCCACCTGCAGTCCTGGGTGCAGTTCTGCAGCCCCCAGCACAAGCAGGACATGGAAGTGTTGGAGCCAGTGCAGAGGAGGCCACCAAGATGCTGAGAGGGCTGCAGCAGCTCTGCTCTGAGCACAGGCTGAGAGAGTTGGGGCTCTGCAGCCTGGAGAAGAGAAGGCTTGGAGGAGAGCTTGGAGTGGCCTTGCAGGATCTGAAGGGGGCTGCAGGAGGGCTGGGGAGGGACTATTGACAAGGTCTGGAAATGACAGGATGAGGAGGAATGGGTTTAAAGTGTCAGAGGGGAGATTGAAAGTGGATGTGAGGAAGAAGTTGTTTGCAGTGAGGGTGGTGAGACACTGGCACAGGTTGCCCAGGCAGATTGTGGAGCCCAGCACCACAGAATGGGATCAAAGATCCCATTCTGTGCTTCTGTGCTCCACCACCTCCCTGGAGGTGTTCAAGACCCGTTGTAGTGAGAGGTGTCCCTGCCTATGGCAGGGGGTTGGAACTGGCTGAGCTTTGAGCTCCCTTCCAACCTAAACCATTCTGTGATTCTCTAAGTAGGCAGCAGGAAGATAAGGACCTGAGTGGCTTCCTGCTTGCCTTTAGAGAACGGCACAAATTTGAGTGGAAGAATCTGTACCCTCATTTCACACCAGGCTTGTGCCACTGTCACACCAACTCCTGCTGAAAGCCCTTGGCTCTGTGTTAGCACCACACAGCCCTGCACTTATCTGCAGCTACTGCCAGGCTGCAAGCAGAGCCTCTAGGCTCACCTGGAGCCCTCTTTTCCTTGCAGGTGGCTCACAGTCTCTGGCTTTTCTCTTGCAGTTGAGCTCCCTTGGAGGAGGGTTATCCTGAATACCATTTTGTCATTGCCTCATGTCTGGCTGCAAACCTGTCAGCTGCTGTGTCGACAGCTCTCTGGCCTCATAAAACACATTCCAAGACTGATTTTCTGTACAATTCCTTTGCTAGGCATTTCTTTGGGCAGGGATGGTGTTATAATGGATCACTTTCACTGTGCTGTGCAGAGTAACACAAGGAATAGAAAGTCCTCTTCCATCAGGAGGAGCAGCTAGATCATGTGTGTTGGACTTTCCTCCTTAATCACATCTCTGTTAGAGGCTTCCCATGTAACTATTTGCTGTCTCAGAATCACAGAATTAACCAGGTTGGAAAAGACCTCTGAGATCATCAAGTTCAACCTAACACCTAACACCTTCTAATTAACTAAACCATGGCACTAAGTGCCTCATGCAGCCTCCTCTTAAACACCTCCAGGGATGGGGACTCCACCCCCTCCCTGGGCAGCCCATTCCAATGCCAATCACTCTCTCTGCCAACAACTTCCTCCTAACATCCATCCTGAACCTGCCCTGGCACAGCTTGAGGCTGTGTCCCCTTGTTCTGTTGCTGGTTGCCTGGCAGCAGAGCCCAACCCCACCTGGCTACAACCTCCCTTCAGGTAGCTGCAGACAGCAATGAGCTCTACCCTGAGCCTCCTCTTCTGCAGGCTGCACACCACCAGCTCCCTCAGCCTCTTGGAGCCCCTTTCAGATCTTGAAAGGCCACTCCAAGGTCCTCTCCAAGCCTTCTCTTCTCCAGGCTGCAGATCCCCAACTCTCTCAGCCTGTTTTCAGAGCAGAGCTGCTGCAGCCCTCTCAGCATCTTCGTGGCCTCCTCTGGACTGGCTCCAACAGTTCCATGTCTGTCTCTGCAATGTAGAGACAAAGCTGTGATGCTGACCAGTAAATGCTTACACAATTCAGGTAGCTGAGATCATTTACTCATCCTTCATCCACCAGCATGCAGGTGTGCACGTTGGGAGGCATGCAGCTGTTGCAGCTGTATCTCAGGGTAATGGTCTGCCATAAATTTCAGGGAAGACTTCCCAGCCAAGGTAGCTTAAGTGAGTGATGATAACTCTGGAATGCTCCTTTTGAGTCTGCCAGGTGTTGACCAAGAAGACAAACAGACAACCAAAATGTAGCCTGGCATTTGAGTATCTTTTATGTTCTTCTTCTTCCAGCTTCACTTTACGTTCCTTACCTGCTGATTTTCTCAGTTACAGCTTCTGTATTTAAAGTATTAATTTGTGATTAACAAGGGTCCTTTTAATAAGTTAATTCCAGTGACTGTCTACTCCCACAACTGTCAGCTGTGATACCCAAAGTTGGATTTAGAGACCATGTCCATCACACGTCTGATGAAACTGGGGCTCTGTTCCTGACTAATTAGCGAATGTAAGTGAGGTGTAACCAAAGCATCTACACTACACTTTTCATGTCTCAGCACTTCTCCCCTGAGTAGGACTGTCGTAGTAATTATCTTCCTACAACTTCTTTCCCCCACAAAAAAAAAGGGGAGTTCCTCTGTGTGCCTAAGAAAAAGTGGGAATGAACAATCCTAGAATCACAGAACTGCAGAAAGGTTCAGGCTGGCTAAGCTCCTCAGGATCCCCAAGCCCAGCCCAGATCCCTGCTCTGCAAGCTGCACCCTAAACCATAGCCCCAAGCACCACAGACAAACCACCTTGAAATACAGCGAGGTTTGGGGGCTCCACCACCTCCCTGGGCAGCTCATTCCAGTCCCTGACCACTCCTGCCCTGAAAAAATTCTTCCTTATGTCCAGTCTAAACCTCTCCAGCCTCAGCTTGAGGCCATTCCCTCTTGTTCCATCACTTATGACCTGTGAGCAGAGCCCAGCACCAACCTCTCCACAACCTCCTTTCAGGTGGCTGTAGACAGCCATGAGGTCTGCCCTCACCCTCCTCTGTTTCACACTACCCATCCCCAGCTCCCTCAGTTGCTCCTCATCAGATTTATTCTCCAGGCCCTTCTCCACCTTCCTCCTCTGCCCTGGCTCCAGCACCTCCACATCTCTCATGTATTGAGGTGCCCAAAACTGAAGAGAACACTCAAGGTGTGGCCTCATCAGAGCTAAGTCCAAGGACACAATCACCTCCCTTCTCCTGCTGGCCGCAGCATTTCTGATCCCAGCCAGGATGCCATTGCCTTTTTTTCACTGCCTGGGCACACTGCTGGCTCCCATTCAGCTCCTGTCTATTACAACCCCCAGATCCTTTTCTGCCACCAGCTCTCCACCCACACTGCCCCAAGCCTGTAGCGTTGCTTGGGGTTGTTGTGACCCAAGTGCAGGACCTGGCACTTGGCCTTGTTGAAGCTCATCCCACTAACATTGACCATGGATCCAATCTGCCCAAGTCCTGCCTCTGGAGAGGCTCCCTACCCTCGTGCAGATCAACTCTGCCACCTCAGTTGGTGTCACCTGTGAAGAATATAATCCCAACAAGACCTTAACTTTTCCCTTCACAAACCTTCCCTCAGGCAGCCAGCTGAGGACACTGAGAGCCTGCTGGGTAATTGACTTTCCCAGCCCTTGCATTTTTAATTGCCTGAATATGCAATCAGCTGAAGGTACATTTCTTGTGCTGTAATGAATTGTAACATAAAGGTTCTTTTTCAGGTGGATCAGCACTGGGGAAGGCTTTTCTGCTCTCTTCTAAATGCAATTTAAATGAACACATCCACAAGAAAACTTTGCCACCCAAGAAATTAAACAGAGGATTTATTGTGCAATTGAGGGGTTATTGTATCTGGGGACATCAAGGTGGCCTTTGGAAAAGCAGCATTCCCTTAGAGGTTCTTTCTATTATGGCTCTAGGTTGGCAGGAATGCAGGAACTGTTGTAATTTAGATAAAGATTGAGATATGTCATTTCAGGGTGGAAAGAAAGAAAGAAGCTAATTGAATTAAACCTTCTGTAATGTCTAATTCATTCCTTGCATTTATTTAAAAAGTAAATGAGTAAATGAAGTTTTTCTTTCTGGACCTTCTGGATTAGAGACATATATATATATATATATATGTATTCCATCTGCTTGCAGCATAAAGCCCCATGTAGTTGCAGCATAAAAGTCAGTGCATACAATATAGATAAGAGTAGTTAATCTTGTTCTCAGGGGAAATATGCAGCAATCCATATATATATAGAGAGAGAGAGAGTTAGATTTTTAATAGATATACTTGTGCTTTTTATATATATTTATATAGAATCATAGAATCAAGCAGGTTGGAAGAGACCTCCAAGCTCAGCCAGCCCAACCTAGCACCCAGCCCTGACCAATCAACCAGACCAGGGCACTAAGTGCCCCAGCCAGGCTTGGCTTCAACACCTCCAGGCACAGCCACTCCACCACCTCCCTGGGCAGCCCATTCCAATGCCAATCACTCTCTCTGCCAACAACTTCC
>WAAF01006217.1:0-12161 GCA_013400475.1 Tricholaema leucomelas | reverse complement strand
GAGTATTGTGTCCAGTTCTGGGGCACTCAGTTCAAAAAGGACCTCAGGGAACAGCTTGAGAGAGTCCAGCACAGAGCCACAGCAATGCTGAAGGCAGTGGAAGAGCTTCCTTAGGAGGAGAGCCTGAGGGAGCTGGGGCTGTGCTGCTGGGAGAGAGGAGACTGAGAGGGGACCTCAGGAATGGTTCTAAAGATGTAAAGGTGAATGGCAGGAGGCTGGAGCCAGGCTCTGCTGGGTGATGCCCAGTGCCAGCACAAGGGGCAGTGGGTGGCAGCTGAGGCATAGGAAACTCCATGGAAACATGAGGAGGATTTTTTTCCCTGTGAGGGTGACAGAAGCCTGGCACAGGCTGCCCAGGGGGGCTGTGGAGTCTCCCTCTCTGGAGCTACTCCAGAGCTGCCTAGAGGTGTTGCTGTGTGATCTGCTGTAGGTGATGCTGCTCTGGCAGGGAGTATGAACTGGTGGATGAGCTGTGGAGGTCCCTTGCAGCCCCTGACATTCTGTGATTAATGCAGTAATCATTTTTCATAGAAAAAATGCCCATGCTTTATGCTGCTTATATGATATTTGCAGTTCTAAGTAGGAAGCCTGCAGCAGGTTTGCTGAAGCAAAGATCCATTTGAACCCTTTTTCACAACACAGAAGCCACAATGTGATTTTGTGTGACCTTAAAAGATTAGAGGAAGTGGTTGCAAGCTGCAGGTTGGGCTGGAGATTAGCAAATATTTCTTCCCAGAGGTTTCTCAGGAATGATCTGTCTCAGAATGGTCTGCCCAGGGCAGCGCTGGAGTCACCATCCCTGGGGTTGTTCAGTCAGTCTGTGGAGCTGGCGCTTAGGGACATGGTTCAGAGCTGACCCTGATGATCTTTTGAGATCACTTCCAGCCCCTAACATGCTGTGGTTCTGTCCTGTCCAATACCAGCTCTCCCTGTCGACTTGGCACTAAGTGCCAGGTGACTTAGACCTCACTGAAGAAACTGGTAGGAATTGTACTTGCCCATCCCTGTCCCAAGTTTTGGTGCTTGCCTATGCAGTGAGCTGTAGGATTGGTGGGTTCTGTGCGTTTCTGTGATTGAAGACTATGCCTTTGCTCCTCTCTCCCCTCTCCTCCTAGCTGTGAGTGAATAGTTGTAATCAGACTTGCAGTGTGCACTGACAGAGATATTTGATTCATTTAACTGTCTCTAATGCAATTTCAGTCAACTTCCATTGCAGCAGAGGCTCTCCAGGCAGAGGGATCCCTGCTGCTAGGGTTTCTTCCTACCTGTTCTATATACTTTTTCAAGGTGGTGGGGGTCCTGGTGGCTTACATTCAAAGCAGAGGGTCTGGTTTTAATCAGCTGTCACACAGGGCCTGCCTCTGCTCCCTATAGATCACTGCTGTGCGTTAGTGAGTGCTGACATTGCCCCTTGTGCTGTCTTTCAGGAGAAGCAGAGGTTTCTGACTGATGTCCTCCATGAAGTGATGCTGCTGGATGGTTTGGCCAGTTCACATCCAGTGTCCCAGGAGGTGCAGCAAGCCACAGACATCGACAGGGTGTTTGACTGGATCGCCTATAAAAAGGTGAGAGTGATTGCACCTCTCTGTCTCTATTTGTGGGCATGTCAGTAGCTATTAGGAGCTCATGTTCCATCTGTAAAACAAGTAAACACTGTAAAAATGCATCCAGCATGGTGATTTCTGGCTCTGTGTGGAGTACATTTGGAATACAGCACAGTGATTTTAGCCAATTACTCCACAGGTTGAGCGCTATTAGATGGTATAAATAAACTCAGGAGGCTGTCGGAACTCAGCACAAAGATTTGAGGCTTCAGTCCTGTTTCGGTGTTAGCAGTGTCTGAACTGAGTGGGATGCTTCAGAAAGCAGAGGGTTGTATGGTCATTATGATGGAACACAAGCCCTATGGGGAGAGGCTGAGGGAGCTGGGGGTGTGCAGCCTGCAGAAGAGGAGGCTCAGGGCAGAGCTCATTGCTGTCTGCAGCTCCCTGCAGGGAGGCTGTAGCCAGGTGGGGTTGGGCTCTGCTGCCAGGCAAGCAGCAACAGAACAAGGGGACACAGCCTCAAGTTGTGCCGGGGCAGGCTCAGGCTGGATGTTAGGAGGAAGTTGTTGGCAGAGAGAGTGATTGGCATTGGAATGGGCTGCCCAGGGAGGTGGTGGAGTTGCTGTCCCTGGAGGTGTTGAAGCCAAGCCTGGCTGGGGCACTTAGTGCCATGGTCTGGTTGGTTGGTCAAGGCTGGGTGCTAGGTTGGGCTGGATGAGCTTGGAGGTCTCTTCCACCCTGCTTGATTCTGTGATTTACTTGGGGCAATTAATGAGGCAGGAATTATAAAATATGTAGTTCATGGAGGCAGTTTCAAATTGCATTTCAATAACTAGAAAGCCTGAAGAGCTTTTGTGCAGGAGTGGGAGGGCTGCACACTTCCACCTGCTCCATCGTGTGCCTGGGCTTGGTGTCAGCACATGGCCCAAAAGCTGGAGGCCTCTGTCGGACTGGCTGATGGTTCTCTGCTCTGATGTGCAGCACCTTGCTTTAGTTTCATGACCAAAGATGTGTGATGCAGAGGCTGCTGCCTGCAGCCTTCTGCTCTGAAGGCTGTGCAGAAGCTGTCTGCTGGCAGTTCAGTCACAAGAGTCTTTTGACTATCATCCCTTGTCTTTGATAATGACTTTGCTTTATGTCATGAGCTGCCCGACATCAGCCTGGAACAAGAGAGCAGCAGCATAGCACTGACTTGCCTGTAGAGCCTCCAGCTTATCCAGGGCACATTTTGGGCTGAAAAGGAGCTGTATTGTCCAACACAGTCATCAGTTATTCCCAGTCAGCTTCAGTGTGATCCTCTTCCATGAAAGAAGGCCAATGGCATCTGGGCTTGGATTAAAAACGCTGTGTCCAGCAGGAGCAGGGAGGTGATTGTGTCCTTGGACTTGGCTCTGGTGAGGCCACACCTTGAGTGTTCTGTTCAGTTTTTGGGTACCTCAATACAAGAGAGATGTGGAGGTGCTGGAGGCAGTGCAGAGGAGGACAAGGAAGCTGGGGAAGGGCCTGGAGAATAAATCTGATGAGGAGCAACTGAGGGAGCTGGGGATGGGTAGTGTGAAACAGAGGAGGCTGAGGGCAGACCTCATGGCTGTCTGCAGCTACCTGAAGGGAGGTTGTGGAGAGGTTGATGCTGGGCTCTGCTCACAGGTAACTGGAAACAGAACAAGGGGGAATGGCCTCAAGCTGAGGCTGGGGAGGTTTAGATTGGACATTAGGAAGAAGTTTTTCACTGAGAGAGTGGTGAGGGAGTGGAATGAGCTGCCCAGGGAGGTGGTGGAGTCCCCAGCCCTGGATGTGTTTAAGGGTGGTTTGTCAGTGATGCTTGAGGCTATGGTTTAAGGTGACTCTTGTAGGATAAGGTTCTAGGTTGGGCTTGGTGCTCCTGAGGGCTGTGCCAGCCTGCATGGTGCTGTGGCTCTGTGATTGAAGGCTATTATGTCTTTAGGGACGGGCAGAGGAGAGCATGAGTGCATGTCTGCGTGAGAGGTATGGAACAGAACATGGCAAGCTCATAATACTGAGGAAGCTATTTTACAATGCTGGAGTTGCTGAGGAGCCCAAGCAACGATTTGCAAAACCCCTTTGGAAGCATTACTCGTGGTCAATTAAGCCCTAATAGGCAGGAGCTTTGGGCATACTGAACTACTCTCCTTGTTTTAATGTTCCAGTCATATATTTCCTGGCGACAGCCGAACCTCAGTAGGTTCAGAGGCTTATCTCACATCACTATCTTCATATTTCAAGCTAATTATTTTTTCTAATTAATATGGTAATAGTAATATCACACAGTCAGCTGTAACACTTGACACTTATCTTTTCATCTTAGGAACACTTGCAAACATTAAGTGATTTTCGTTTACATTGAAGTGATAAATAGAGCAGTAGGGCACAGCTGTATACTGTCAGCTACTTCATGCAGGCTAACAGGATCACTCTGTTTCCTGTGCAGGTCAGAGTGCAGTCTCTGCTCTCTATCTGTCCATATAAATGTTCCTTTTCCACAGAGTCTCAGACCTTGGAGTGGCCTTCCAGGATCTGAAGGGGGCTCCAGGAGGGCTGGGGAGGGACTATTGACAAGGTCTTGTAATGGCAGGACAAGGAGGAATGGGTTTGAACTGGCAGAGGGGAGATTGAAAGGTTTGAACTGGCAGAGGGGAGATGCAGTGAGGGTGGTGAGACACTGGCACAGGTTGAGGGTGGTGAGAAACTGGCACAGGTTGCCCAGGGAGGTTGTGGAGCAAAGAAGCGCCGAATGTGATCTTTGATCTCATTCTGTGCTCCACAACCTCCCTGAAGGTGTTCAAGGCCAGGTTGGATGAGGCCTTGAGTGACCTGTTCTAGTGGGAGCTGTCTCTGCCTATGGCAGGGGGATGGAACTGGCTGAGCTTTGAGCTCCCTTCCAACCTAACCAACCAACTGTGGTTCTGTGATTGCTGGCTGCTTGGTGACTTGTTTTTGAGCTCACAGCCTTTAGTAAACTGTAGGTTGTGACTGTCAATGAGGATTATTTTTCCTGCTGCCTTACACTTTTTAAAGCAGCCCAGCACTGTGTGCTCTGTCTTTTTCCTGACCTTTGGATTGGAGGATTTTTCTCCTCCTTAACTTTTGTTAAAAGCATCCACCTTGTGCTCCCTGGGACACTTGGGGTTGTCCATGTGATCTCTTTCTGTCTCTTTGTGGTTTTCTGCAGGCTAATGAAATGATGAAACTTTCTCCCCTCTGATTTTGGTGCAGTGAAATGACAGTCATAGAATGTTGTTGTCATTTCATTGCCTTTGCTGTCATCAACATGGCAGAAATCAATTACACACCATTAAAGTGTCCATCTCTGCCAGACAATCAGCTGTCATTTTAAAGATATGCCTCTTTGTCTACACTTCAGAGATGACCATTCAGGCTCTGCTATTTGATGCCTTGGAGATGAATGTATTTTTCATTTCACAGATTCACACAACGTTAGAGGTTGGAATGGACCTGCACAGATCCTCCAGTCCAACCCCCCTGCCAAAGCAGCATCACCCAGGTCAGTACACACAGGAATGCATCCAGGTGGGGTTGGAAAGGCTCCAGAGAAGGAGGCTCCACAACCTCTCTGGGCAGCCTGCTCCAGGGCTCTGGCACCCTCATGACAAAGAAGTTTCTCCTCCTGTGGAGCTGAAACCTTCTCTGTTCCAGTTTGTGTCCATTGCTCCTTGGCTTATTGCTGTGCACCACTCAAAAGAGCTTGGCCCCCTCCACTTGACCCCCAGCCCTCAGCTATTGAGAGACATTGCTCAGATCCCCTCTCAGCCTTCTCTTCTGCAGACTAAACAGCCCCAGGGCTCTCAGTCTCTCTTCTCTCTACTCTTTGAGTATTCCCTTCAGTTTTGAGCTCCCCAGTTTAAGACAGGGATCTGCTGGAGGGGGTCCAATGGAGGGCTACAAGGATGATGAGGGGACTGAAGCACTGCCTGAGGAGGAGAGGCTGAGGGACCTGGGGCTGCTTAGTCTGCAGAGGAGAAGACTGAGAGGGGATCTGAGCAATGTTTCTAAATCTCTGAGGGCTGGGGGTCAGGAGGGGGGGACAGGCTCTGCTCACTGCTCCCTGGGAGAGGACAGGGAGCAATGGATGGAAGCTGCAGCACAGGAGGTTCTAGCTCAACACAAGGGGGAATTTCTTGGGTGTAAGGGTCCCAGAGCCCTGGCACAGGCTGCCCAGAAAGGTTGTGGAGTCTCCTTCTGTGGAGTCTTTCCAGGCCTGTCTGGACGTGTTCCTCTGTGACCTGAGCTGGATTGTATGGTCCTGCTGTGACAGAGGGGAGTTGGACTTGATGATCTCTTTGGGTCCCTTCCAACCCCTGATATCTTCTGAGCCTGCTATTGCTAAGAGGAGGCTGAGAGAGTTGGGGCTCTGCAGCCTGGAGAAGAGAAGGCTTCAAGGAGACATTGGAGTGGTCTCTCAGTAACTGATGGGGCTCCAGAAGGACTGGGAAGGGACTATTGACAAGGTCTTGTCATGACAGGACGAGGAGGAATGGGTTTGAACTGGCAGAGGGGAGATTGAAAGTGGATGTTAGGAAGAAGTTGTTTGCAGTGAGGGTGGTGAGACACTGGCACAGGTTGCTCAAAGAGGTTGTGGAGCACAGAATGTGATCATTGAATGTGATCTTTGATCTCATTCTGTGCTTCTGTGCTCCACAACCTCCCTGGAGATGTTCAGGACTAGGTTGGATGAGGTCTTGAGCAACCTGTTCTAGTGGGAGATGTCCCTGCCTCTGGCTGGGGGTTGGAACTCGATCTCTAAGGTCCCTCCCAAACTAAACTGTTCTGTGATTCATAGGGGAGGTGCTGCACTTTGTTGTCCTCAGTGATTGCACACATTAAGACATCTCATGCCATAAACCCCTGCAGGATAACATTCAAGGCTTCCTTGGGTGAGTGAAGGAGATGCTACAGCCCAGCAGCACGCAGTGTTTGCCACTTAAGCTGTTTGCCTTCTCCAGAAGCATCATTCCAGTTGTTCTCAGATAGGAGCATTTCATCCTGTACTAGGGCCACAAATAGGTAGAAAAAGGAAAGAAAAAAGAGTGCTGGTAGATGATTCAAGGCCCCCAAGTTGCATCAGGGGGTGGGTATGTTCTCCCAGTGCAGCTGGAAGTGAGATGGTGTCCTCCCACGATGATGGGAAAAGTGGTTTTATCCCAAGTGCAGTAGGAAACACAGCCTGTTGAACACGAGAGAGGATCTGAGAAGTGTTAAATCAAAGCAAGAAAAAAAAGTCTGACAGCCTTTCCACACCAGAAATTACTGACAGCAGGAATCATAGCTCTGGAGAGCTGCATCAACAGAGGAGCAGAGAGTGCAGCAAGAATAACAGGAAGAGCAACAATCAGCAAGCAACGACTGGCAGCGTAAAATGGAGAAACAAGGCAGCTGCATCTCAAAGAGAGCAGCCAGACCCAGGACAGCATGAGGGAGAGGGATCTCATACAGAACTAAGGGAGTCACAGCCCAGGATGAGCAGTCACAGGCAGATAAGGGAAAGGATGAAAGGGCACCAAGGACACTGTAGAGAGGCAGATAATATCTGCAGTAATTTCTGTCAGCCTACTGCAGGCTTTGAAGTGTGCTGGCTGAAGATGCTGGCAGCAATCAGAGCAGGCAGGACCAGTGTGATGGAGTGAAGCTATGGAAGTTCCCCCAGTAGAAGATGTGGGAAACAGTAGTCAAAAGAAGGGAAAAGGTGAGTGGGATAGAGAAGATTGTTCCCAATTTTTACCTCTCTGTAAGCAAAATGAAGCTCAGCAGCAAGATCAGGTTCTGGCCCTGGCTTTGCCATGTAAACATTTAATCATTACCTAAAGCTTTGTGGGTTTCAATTCATTTTCCTTCCTTCCCATGCTACTTCTTTCCCTGCTTTCTGAGTCAAGTGCTGGAAGGAAGGTCTATGTGTTGTTGGCAGTAAAGGGACACCATGCTCCCTGCCTGCCCCGAAGGCAGTTTTCTGGGTTAGGGAGTGTGTTCAGCTGAGTATTTGCACAAAGGGAAGTGCTCAGCTGCCCTGTGCTGACAGTTCTGGCAAAGCAGGATCCAAGAAATGGCAACCAGTGACTTGCTCACCCTTTGGAGTGTAGTTCTCTTTGAAAACATTACAGCATAACATGGCCTGAAAAAGCAGAGTCACAGCATTAACCAGGTTGGAAAAGACCTCTGAGATCATCCAGTCCAACCTGTCACTTAGCACCTTCTAATTAACTAACCCATGGCACTAAGTGCCTCATGCAGCCTCCTCTTAAACACCTCCAGGGATGGGGACTCCACCACCTCCCTGGGCAGCCCATTCAGTGCCAATCACTCTTGCTGGGAAGAACTTCCTCCTAACATTACAAGAGAGAAAGTTGACCAACATGGTTAGTTATAGTTAATTGCAAATCAGTCTTAGGCAAGAGGACTGGAGCAAAAGTGGCAGTGGGTAGAGTCAGATTGGGTGTTAGGAGGAGGTTCTTCAGCATGAGGGTGGTGAGAGACTGGAACAGGTTGCCTGGGGAGGTGGTGGAAGCCTCATAGAATCATAGAATCAGTCAGGGTGGAAAAGGACCACAAGGATCATCCAGTTCCAACCCCTCTGCTGTGGGCAGGGACACCTCACACTAGATCAGGTTGCTCAGAGCCTCATCCAGCCTGGCCTTAAACACCTCCAGGCATGAGGCTTCCACCACCTCCCTGGACAACCCCTGCCAGGCTCTCACCACCCTCGTGCTGAACAGCTTCTTCCTAATATCCAATCTGAATCTACCCACTTCTAGTTTTGCTCCATTGCCCCTACCCCTAACCTGACACCCTAAGAAGTCCCTCCCTAGCTTTCCTGTAGGCCCCCTGCAGATACTGGAGGGGTGTGCAGAGTAACAGATCCCCTCTCAGCCTTCTCTTCTCCAGACTAACCAGCCCCAGGGCTCTCAGCACTTCCTCATATTTGTGTTCCAGTCCCTTTATCATTTGCCATTGGAATGGGCTGCCCAGGGAGGTGGTGGAGTCGCTGTCCCTGGAGGTGTTGAAGCCAAGCCTGGCTGGGGCACTTAGTGCCATGGTCTGGTTGATTGGCCAGGGCTGGGTGCTAGGTTGGGCTGGATGAGCTTGGAGGTCTCTTTCAACCTGGCTGATTCTATGATTCTGTGATCGTTATTGTCATTATTATGCCAAATAGAGAGTCCTTTGTGGATGAAAGCACAAAGTCCCAGACAGAAGAGCAGGCTTCATTCAGTGCTGTCCCAGCAGCAGTAGGACTGAAAGAGCCCAGGTGCTGCCCTGCACTGGGGGACTACATCAAGGTGCCAGCCTGCCTGTTGTGTTAGAAACCAGCTGTGTGCCTTTGGCTATCTGACATAAACCCCACTCCCCCTTGCTCTGCTTGCTTTTGAAGGGTGGGCACAAGATAACCTTGAGTCAGTTCATTTGAATTAAGCCACTCCACCTGAAAACCACTGGGCTCTCCCTGCTACTGCCCTGTGCCTCTTGAATTAGGAAGCCCAGAACTAGACACCACAGTACTTCAGCTGTGGTCTCACCAAGGCAGAGTACAGGGGGAGAACCTCCCTTGACCTGCTGGACACACTCTTCTTACTGCACCCCAGGGCACCATTGGCCAAGTTTGGAAATAATTAATTTCCAGACCTTTTATGCTCTTCTGTATCTACCTCTGAGCAAATTCTGCAGCTGTGACTTAGTCAAAACACATTTTGTGTCTGTGTCTGTTAAATTACTTCAGGATTTGACAGATTTCATTTTGGTTTTTTAATTTTATGCAAGAGTTCTTTTTTAAATGTCACATTTCTGCCACGTGTTGGATGCACATTGTTCTTTCATTTGAATTCCTGCTGTGTGTTCCCCAATAAGCTAAATTTCATGGAGCATCCAGCTGTGGTTGCTTAGTACCAACAAAGATGGATTGTTGTGGGGAACGTGACTTGGGTATTTTCTGGGGGGGCTACTGCTCACAGCACAAAAAAACCAGCGTGGCAAGTGGCTGCCTGTTTGTGTGTGTGCTTGGTGATGTGCTCAGCTAACGTTTGGAATCAACTCAGAGCCACAGAGTTAGCTAAGTTTTGGAGAAGTGAATGATAATGTTTGTACCCAGGGACTTGGAGATGAACTTACACTGAGAGCCTTCAGATTTCATTGAATTGTGGATATCCTCAGGAGTCTGTTTGGCAGCACTGTGAAAATTGAACAAGGGCAAGGATAGAGGCTGGCAGCTGGGAGAGAACAACCCCAGGGATCAGGATAGGTTGGGGACTGACCTGTTGGAGAGCAGTGAAGGCGAAAAGGCCCTGGAGGTCCTAGTGGATGGGAGGTTGAGCATGAGCCAGCAATGTGCTCTGGTGGCCAAGAAGGCCAATGGCATCCTGGGGTGGGTTAGAAGGGCTGTAGGTAGGAGGTTGAGAGAGGTTCTCCTCCTGCTCTGCTCTGCCCTGCTGGGGCTGCAGCTGGAGTATTTGTCCAATTCTGTGCTTCTGTGCTCCACAACCTCCCTGGGCAACCTGTGCCAGTGTCTCACCACCCTCACTGCAAACAACTTCTTCCTAACATCCACTTTCAACCTCCCCTCTGACACTTCAAACCCATTCCTCCTCCTCCTCTCATTCCCAGACCTTGTCAATAGTCCCTCCCCAGCCCTCCTGGACCCCCTTCAGATCCTGCAAGGCCACTCCAAGCTCTTCTCCAAGCCTTCTCTTCTCCAGGCTGCAGAGCCCCAAGTCTCTCAGCCTGTGCTCAGAGCAGAGCTGCTGCAGCCCTCTCAGCATCTTGGTGGCCTCCTCTGGACTGGCTCCAGCAGTTCCATGTCCTCCTTGGCCACTCAGAGTTGTAAGGGTGTAGCAGACAAGTGCAGTGAGTTGTATGTAATTGATTTCCCTGCTGAAGAATGTGTTGGCTGCTGTGCTTGGCTGCTGCTCTGTAACACACAAGTTGCAGGAACTATCAACATGAGGTGCATAGATGGGAAACAGTAACTAAAACAGCTGAATTAGAAAGCCTACAGGGCTGGGTGGCATCCACCTGCACGGGACCTGTGGCTATGGGATGTTGAGTGTCCTTAAGAATGGCCACTGTGCCAGTGAATCGTGGGATGAGATACAGAAAGGGCTCCAGGTACCCACATCCTGGTGGGCAGCGAATTACACATGGGGCAGCAATATCCACTGCTGGCCACTGGGATCCTGGGGTGCATTAAGCAGAGTGTGTCCAGCAGATCCAGGGAGGTTCTCCTCCCCCTCTACTCTGCCCTGGGAGACCTCATCTTGAGTACTGCCTTCAGTTTTGGGCTCCCCAGTTGAAGAGGGACAGGGATCTGCTGGAGAGGGTCCAGTGGAGGGCTATGAGGATGATGAGGGGACTGGAGCACTGCCTGAGGAGGAGAGGCTGAGGGGCCTGGGGCTGCTTAGTCTGGAGAGGAGAAGACTGAGAGGGAAGTTAATAAATGTCTATAACTATCTGAGGGCTGGGGGTCAGGAGGGGGGGACAGGCTCTGCTCACTGCTCCCTGGGATAGGACAAGGAGCAATGGATGGAAGCTGCAGCACAGCAGGTTCCAGCTCAACACAAGGGGAAACTTCTTGACTGTAAGGGTCCCAGAGCCCTGGCACAGGCTGCCCAGAGAGGTTGTGGAGTCTCCTTCTCTGGAAACTATCAAGGGCTTGCTGGATGTGTTCCTGTGTGACCTGAGCTGGATTGTATGTTCCTGCTGTGGCAGGGAGGTTGGACTCGATGATCTCTTTGGGTCCCTTCCACCCCCTGGCATCCTGGGAGCTATAGACTGATGAGCTTCACTTTCTTTTCTGGTGAGGAAGACTCTCTAGGATGTAAAGAGTGCATGGAGAAACACGTTGGTAGTGCCCGGCCACAACTGCTGCAGAGGGAGATTCTTCTTCTCTAGCCAGCTGGAGTCATCTGAATAACATGAATAAAATCTAATGTAATTAGGGCAAAGCACAGAGCAGCTCACATTTGCCTTAGCTAGGGAGAAAGTAACCCTCATCTTTCACTGCACAGATAGCAGCACACAGGAACATAGCTGTTGGCCCCCTCCCTGTGTCCCATTGTGCTTGAAACACAGGCAGTGCTGCTGCATATTGATCCAGGCTGATTTGCAGCTCTCTGCCTAACAATAGGGGAACGTTAATAAATCAGCTCTACGCAGAGTCGCCTCTGTTGTGCTTCTTGGTGGTTTGGTTTCTTCGGTTGCATTTCTTTTATTGATTCGACTTTAGTTTTAGAATTTAATTATTTTTATTGTGTGATTTAATCTATAATTAAATGGAGTTAATTTGTATTGCCTGTTTGATACTTTATTGTTTTATAACTTAATTTTATTATTAAATGGAATTTATTTTTATTCCTTATCTGATAATTTATTTTCTTCTCTTATTTTACAGTTTAATTATTTTATTAAATGGAATTTAATTTTATTTCTTTTTTGATAATTTATTTCCATTTATTATTTTAGAATTTAAATTTATTATTGAATGAAATTTATTTTTCTTATTTGATAATTTATTTCCATTTATTATTTTAGAATTTAAATTTATTATTGAATGAAATTTATTTTTCTTATTTGATAATTTATTTCCATTTATCATTTTAG
>WAAF01006216.1:367417-391923 GCA_013400475.1 Tricholaema leucomelas | reverse complement strand
ACCTTCCAGTACCTCAACACCTCTCCTGAATACATGCTCTTTTAAATACATGCTCAACATGTATTTAACAGGGACACAGTTGCCAAACCATAAATTCCCTGACAAGTTTTTCATTGATCCAAGCTGTTTGATTTACAGCAGGGGCCAAGTTTCATAGAATCATATAACTGTATCAGGTGGAAAAGACATCTGAGATCACAGAATCCAACTATCAGCCTAGCACCACCATGGCCATCAAACCAATGTCTCAAATTTCCAAACCCACGTTTCTTGAACACGTCCAGGGATGGTGCTTCCACCACCTGTCAGTACTGAAGTGCAAGGAGAAACCATCTTCTTTATCAACCACTGACAAGTCAATGTGAGCACAGGCATGATTCAACAAGAGCACAAAGGCGAAGAGTTGAAAGTTGAGGTGTTCTTGAGAATGTAGCTCTCAGTGCACAATGCTGCACAAAGATCTGCCCACTGAGTTCTGGCTGAGAGAGCATTAGATGATCAGTCACAGCCCACCCACACAGCCACTTACCTTCCATGGAAGAAGGGACAAGAGCCTTCATGGGAAGAAGAGCTGTGCATGCAGGCAGGTAGTTGCAGAAGCTGGAGAGCTGAAAGTTGAACAGTTCTGATGAGAAGAATACATCCCAGTTTCTGGCGGTGCCTCTGTGTTCCTGCAGCAGGTGGTATCAAACAGGACGAGTGGCACAGCCTGCAGAGTTCTGTGTTTCATACAGGAAAACGGCCACAAGGTGTCAAATGAATGCAACAAAACCCAACTGACCGTCTGCACAGGCTCTTGCAACAGAATACAATCACCAGGTTTGCAGTCCTCTCCTGTAAGACATCATAGTCCCATCAGCATGCAAATAACAGCTCTTCAAATGTGGTCACACTAATGAAGGGCATCCAACTGCATCTTTGACTTTCTGACATCAGCAAGCCACCTTAACCAAATACGCTGTCCAAGAGTGGCTTTTGCCAGGTGCCATTTAGCAGATCAAAACCCACTTCTCCAGCTGCTGAGTCTTAGGCAAGGAAAGTAGGCAATGATTCACCATATATGCATGAGATGGGTGCATAGCAGTGGCTGTGCCTTATGACCTGCTGCCACAAAATCAGGGGATCACAAAATCGTTTCAGTTGGAAAAGACCTCTAAGATCAAACCCAGCCATCAACCTAGCACCACCACGGCCATTAAACCATGTCCCAGAGTGCCGTGTCCCACATGCCACAAAGGAAAAGCTTCAGATACTTTCCAAAGGGGATTTCACTTTACACTAATGACACGGAAGGTTAGAAAGCTTCTTGAGATACCATTGTTGAGTCTAAGAATCATAGACCTTTATTTATATTCACTTTGCACTAGAGGCAGCTACAGCAGCATACCACTACCAAATGTAGATATGCAAAGAAGGTCCTTAGGAGGCTCAGCTTGGGAGTATCAAACTTCTTGAAAAGTATGGTTGCATTTCAAGCACATTTGATACCTGGGAATGCACAGCTGACTTCTCCTCTACATCTTACTCTGACCCATTCATGGCACTATGAATAGTGGCTCAGCTTTGCTCTCTGATGCATACTGCTTCACATCCACCAGTCCAGGTGAGAATTCAAGCCTGCAGGTGAGCAGATTAAGATGTTGCTGAGAATTCTCTTTGAGACAGGATAATGAGCAATCATCAGGCTAGTACTGATGTAAGACACCAAAAGGTGCCTCGGCAGAGGTCAGGCTTCTTATCCATCTTCTCATCTGGGAGGCCAAATTAGCACAAACATTCTTTGAAGTACCAGTGCTTACCCAGGAGCTGTTAAATCATGGCTGGGTGCTGGTAAAGAGCTAATGACTAAGTGAAAACCTTTCGCACCTCACTTCAACCGCTCACTGCCTTGAACAGGAGCTCTGGTCTTGAAAGGCCCTCTAGTCTGCTAGTGTCCAGCTGCAGAAAGGGGCAGGTGGATTGCCAGAGAAAAGCCTGCTCTGGGGTTTCTTCAGGCCACAAGATCACAGGCTGGCAGTCACCACCCTGACAATCTGTCACCTACCCCTCTGTGACCTATGTTTCCCTGGAGGTTGGTCTGCTTTTCATTAAATGGCATGGGAGCAACACGAGTTGTCCTCCATGCACCCAGCCATAGAATCACAGAGCTCTTTCAGTTGGAAAAGACCTCTAAGATCATCAAGTCCAACAGCAAACCTAAGACCACCACAGCCATTAAACCACGTCCCAGAGTGCCACGTCTACACATTTTCTAACACCTCCAGGGATGGCTCCTGGAGTCCTCTGTCCAGTCCTTCTCACCCATCTTCTCACGACAGAAGCAGGAAAAACCCAAACAAAACCACAAAGATTTGAAAGACAAAGGGACAGTGAAACCTCCCAGTTCCCCGGCTGCCAGGAGCTGGCATTCGCTCTTCCTGGTGGCCCTGTCTGAACACAGCAGCTTTGGCTGCCATGGTGGGACTCTGCTGCGGCTTTTTCAGTGCTTTTTCTCTTTCCTTTGGGCCATTATTAAATGTGTTCCTTTCTCCGATATTCGTCTCTTCTGTGCTCTAGAAATAGCACAGAAATAACATTTCAGCTGAAAGAGAACACGCTGACTTCTGATGTTTTCCACAATGGATGGGTTGATGTGAATGTGAAAGATGATGTACTTGATTTGCTTCATTTTTCCCAGCCTCTGGAGAGTTTAATCTCTCCAGAAAAGAAGTGTCTGTCTGGGATTTTTTTTCCGGTGTGACTGTCAGTTCATCATCTTTTAAGGCAGAGTTATTCTGAAAACAAAGAGGTGGAATTCATAGGCAACTTGATGAGTTTTACTTGTGGCATTTGCAGCCAGCTCCCATCAGGTTTTGCTGAGACAGGGCTAGTTGGCCAGATGATACCAACAGGAAGGGAACACCTGAATTCAGTGCCCAAACCTTGCAAGAAAGATGTTTTCTGTCTGCTTGTCAGTGTTTACTGAATTGAAACTGTTGGGTTCAGCTTTACAGAAGTGGCCTGAAGCAACACATGTTTATTTCATGTTTATTTATAAATGTAACCTTCTTTTGCATACTTCCTAATATTTATTTGCATTCATTTTACTTCCCAAAAGGAAGACGGGAAAAAAAAGCCACTTCAAACATCACTCAACAACAACAGAAGCTCCTCAGGCCATTGTTACTTATTTTTATATGGGATTTTAAAATCATACAATCATAGAATGGTTTAGTCTGGAAGGGACCTCAAGGATCGTCCAGTTCCAACCTCCTGCCACAGGCAGGGACACCTCCCACTAGAGCAGGTTGCTCAAATCCTCACAGTAGGAAGGTTATGCACTGAATATTATTAACAAAGTTAGTTCTGGTTCACTGATCCACGGGGATAAGTCTGACCAGTACAGAAAGGGCTGCAAGATCATAGAATCATAGAATCAGCCAGGTTGGAAGAGACCTCCAAGATCATCCAGTCCAACCTAGCACCCAGCCCTTTCCAATCAACCAGACCATGGCACTAAGTGCCCCATCCAGTCATCATGGACCAGTGAGCCGGGAGTGGCCTTAAAGATCATCTAGTTCCACATGCCTTGCCATGGTCAGGGACACCTCTCACTAGAGCAGGTTGCTCAAAATGCCATCCAGCCTGGTCTTAAACACTTCTAGGGATGAGGCAACCACAGCTTCTCCGAGGGGCCCATTCCAGTGTCTCACCACTTTCATAGTTAAGACTTTCTTCCTAATGTCCAACTTAAAGCAACCCTGATCTAGTTTAAAAGCATGCTGCAGAGCAAGGAGTCTCTTACTTGGTGATCACCAGCCAGACCTCAGAAAACTGTGACAGCTCCATACCCGTTAGAACACATTGAATCATAGAATCACAGAGTAGTTTCAGTTGGAAAAGACCTTTGAGATCGAGTCCACCTGTCCCAACACCACCATGGCCACTACACCATGTCCCAGAGTCCCCAACTCCGAAAGTCTATGTGTTTTTTTAACACCTCCAGGGGTGGTGACTCCACCACATCCCTGAGAGCCTGTTCCAATACCTGAGCACTCTTGCAGCAAAGAAACTGTTCCTAATACACGATTAAACCCTCCCTGGCAACCTGAAGCCATTTCTTCTCTTTCTATCACTTGACACTAGGGAAAAGAGCTCAACATGCACCTCACTACCACCTTCTTTCTAGGGAGCTGTAGAGAGCAATGTGGTCTGCCCTCAACCTCCTTTTGTCTGGACTACACACCCCCAGTTCCCTCAGCCTCGCCTCCCCAGCCCTGTTCTTCAGACCCTTTGCCAGCTTTGTTGCCCTTCTCTGGACCTGCTCCAGCTCCTCAATGTCCTTCACGGAGTGAAGGCCCCAAAATTAAAATCAGCACTCAAGATGTGCCCTCACCAGTGCCATGTACGGGTGGATGATCACCTCGCTGCTCCTGCTGATCACACCACTGCTGATCCAGGCCAGGATGCTGGTGGCCTTCTTGACCACCTGAGCACACAATGGCTCATCTTCAGCCAGCTGTTGACCAACATCACCAGGTCCTTTTCTCCTGGGCAGTTTCCAACCCCAAGCCTGGATCATTCGTGGGGTTGTTGTGACCCAAGAAGAGGACCCAGGACTTGGCCTTGTTAAACATCATGCCATTGACCTCAGCCCATCAATTCAGTCTGTCCAGGTCATTCTTTACCCGAGGGAGTGCCCGTTACAACCATGTAGCTTCAAGGTTTTCCATCAGCCAAAAAAAACACAAGCCAAATTTAGTTCCTGGTACCTCTAGCTCAAATTCTGGTAAATATGGCCTTTCCCTGCTTTTGTCGGGCACACAAAGCCTCAAGTGACATAAAAATATGTAAGGGCATAAAACAAATGGATGTTGAGCAAGAGCTTCTGTTTTTCTTCACTAGTCATATGAGGATAAGGTGACATTCAATTACATTAACAAATTGGCAGCACTGACTAAAGGAAGTCCTCTTTCACATGATTAATGGATGGAAGTCCTAGGCCCAGGATGTCATTGAAAAGAAGCTCTGCTCCTTGACTCCAGTGAAGCCAGAAGGATCCACCCCAGAAATGCATTTGTCTTCCTGGGACTTCCCAGCATCAGCAATCCACAACAACCAGGGGTGCCTCTGTGAGGAGATCTTTCAGAAGAACCAGGCAAAATGTCTGCTTTGACATGGCACAATGTCCACCTGGTGACCGGTGCCAAGTGGTGTTCCTCAGGGGTCAGTGCTGGGACCAGTGCTCTTTAACATCTTTGTCAGTGATATGGACAGAGGAATTGAGTGCNGTGCAGTTCTGGAGCCCCCAGCACAAGCAGGACATGGAAGTGTTGGAGCCAGTCCACAGGAGGGCCACAGATGCTCAGAGGGCTGCAGTAGCTCTGCTATGAGGACAGGCTGAGAGAGTTGGGGCTCTGCAGCCTGGAGAAGAGAAGGCTTGGAGGAGACCTTCGGATGGCCTTCCAGTATCTGAAGGGGGCTACAGGAAGGCCTGGGAGGGACTATTGACAAGGTCTTGTAATGACAGGATGAGGCTAATGAGTTTAAACTGGCAGAGGGGAGATTGAAACTGGATGTTAGGAAAGGGTTCTGTATAGTGAGGGTGGTGAGACACTGGCACAGGTTGCCCAGGGAGGGTGTGGAGCACAGAATCACAGAATGTGATCTTTGATCCACAACCTTCCTGGAGGTGCTCAAGGCCAGGTTGGATGAGGCCTTGAGCAACCTGCTCTAGTGGGAGGTGTCCCTGCCTATGGCAGGGAGTTGGAACTGGATGAGCTTTGAGGTCCCTTCCAACCTAAACCATTCTATGATTCTGTGATTCTAATTCACCAGTACCAGCCAGGGACATGCAGTCTTCCACAACCACGGAGTACAGCAATGCTTCTAGAGCCAGGGGCTTCATGGCCAACAGGGCAAGAATTTGAGATGATTAATACCTTTAGATAACATCTGTCAGCCTCAAAACCTTAAGAAGCTCTATATTTTCTTCTCCACCATGTCTCATTTTTTCCCATTGCCTTTGGTGTTTATTTTGATGACCAAAAACCAGATCTTGGGCTCACTTTCAGTAGCACATAGACACAGTTAATAATAAAATAAGGAAGCAGCTCCTGTCAGGCAGACATATTTGGAAGGAGCACCTTGTACACAGCAGGAAAGCAGCCCTGGCTTCTTAGACACTGCAATGGTTTTGTGCCACATTTTAAATGAAACAGTCACATCTAATTGCATGATAGAAGTGGCATCTTCAGTGGGCTAGAAGTCAGCTTGGAAGCTGTCCAGTTTGGCTCCCCAAGTCTTAGAGTGGTATAAATTGAATATCTTCTATGATTCCACTTTTAAAAGTTAGCTATTGATGGTCCTGCAAAGGGCAGAAGGATGAAAATCATGGGAGAGAGCAGCTGGAAAGACAAGAACAAGAAGTCTGATTAAATATGGCCCGGCTCATTGTCAGGAGAAAGGAAAGACCTTTAAGATCAACCCAACCTTCTCTAAGTCTACCAAGCCTGGGGCTAAACCATGGACCTCAGCACCATACCTCTGCCTCTTTGAGGCACCTCCAGGGATGAGAATTCAGCCACTGACCTAGGCAGCCTGTGCCAGTCTTTGAGAGCCCTTTCTGCCACGACGTTTCTTCTAATGTCCTACCTAAACCTCTCCTGGTGCAACTTGAGGCCGTTTCCTCTCATCTTGTCACTTGTTACTAGGGAGAAGGGACCAGCCCCCACCTTAATACAACCTCCTTTCAGATCTCTCTTCAGCCTCCTTTTCTCCAGGCTAAACAACCCCA
Source organism: Tricholaema leucomelas (assembly GCA_013400475.1). Lineage (NCBI taxonomy): Eukaryota > Metazoa > Chordata > Aves > Piciformes > Lybiidae > Tricholaema lacrymosa > Tricholaema leucomelas. The sequence goes on along the minus strand of WAAF01006216.1, from coordinate 385,148 downwards.
TTTCCACTTCTCTTATCCCTCAGAATGATTTAGGAGGAGCAGTTCAGTTATGTTAATGAATATTTGCCCTTGACATGGACTCAGCCCAGCACCCGAGGTTCTAAAACACCAAACCAAAACGCACACGCTGGGCCAAATACAGCAGGCCAAGGGAGGCAGCCAAAAGTTAGCATTTCCACGTGAATTAAACCACTTTATCTTTTGAGGTTTGGGTCTCAGTATTTATAGCACAGCTAGGTGGGTCTTGATCTTGCAGCCTTAAGGATATGAATAGTTCCATTCAGTACCACAGCTCAGGAGAACAGAGACTCGTACAAGGCTTGTAGTGATAGGAGTAATGGTTTTAAGCTGGAAGAGGGCAGATTTCACCAAATAGTAAGAAAAAACTATTTGAAGTGAGGACTGTGAGACACTGCAACAGACTGCCCAGGGAAGTTGTGGCTGCCCCCTCCCTGGAAGTCTTTAAGACCAGGTTGGATAGAGGCTTGAGCAATCAGTCTTGTGCAATGTGTCTCTTTGCAGCGAGGTGGAACTAGATCATCTTTAAGGTCCCTTCCAACCCGAACCATTCCACGCTTCTATGACTCTATGAACAAGGGTTGGAACAGCATCCTTCACTGTCTCTTTCACCTTCAGCAGCTGCTCCCTCTGAGGGGCAGAGCAGATGCCATTATAACCCTTGGCCTGATGCTGAGCTCAGCTTAGGGTGGGCAGATCACAGGTAAATCCGCAGCAGTCTCTGCCCTTACAGCAGGAGTAAAGCAGCTGTGAGCTAAGTGGGATCGGGATCAGATCATCTGCTTACAGTCTCATATGCTTCCAAAACAGCCTCTGATGGAGCTGGAATTTCCATGACTGATCTCTGGCCAAAGGCAACTCCTCTGGTTTTTATTTATTTGTTTGCTTGTTTGTTTGTTTTAAGTATGAGCAGAGCATCCATTTTCAAGAGAAGGTTTGGGGAAGGGGGCAGAGCAGCCCTGTGAGGAGCAGCTCTGTCCCCTACAGCCTTGTTTTGTTCAAGCCTTTGCATCCTTACAGTGCAAAATGTGGTTTACTTGCATTAGTTAATTGCTAGAAAATAAAGGTTTTTAAAGGCCAGGAAAAGTGTCACTGTCCACAAACACTGCCTTCTGTCCCTCTTCTTCAAACACACCTCCTGTTTGTCCTGAATGGTCTGTATTGTGCAAAAGTGGAGATCAGACAGCCCCCACTGTACAGCTGCTTAACAAATGGCAGCTAATAAAACTGGAGCTGTAAACCAAACAAATCCTTCTCCCTGTAGCCTGAAGAATCCAAAAACATCTCTGCAGAGCCTGCACAGGGGCCAACCCCATGGGATCCACATCCAGGAGAATAAGCTCAAAGCTGGTGCTCAGCACCAAACCTTGGAGAGGAGGGCCAGCTCATTTGCAAGTGAACAGTTTCCATAAACGTGCCAGAAAAAAAAGCAGAGAGCCACTTTAAAAAGTTGCATTCTTGCTAAAAATCATCAAAATGGTGGTTATGAATGCATCTTGTAGCATTTGCTGAGGGCTTTGGGGTAAACTACCTCTTTACTAACTCGGAGCAGGAGATGGAGAGCCTGCTTTAGTTTCCCCAGGTTTTTGTTTTCCAGCTCAGTGGTTTGTGCCTGAGCAAAGCCCAGATTCCCTGAGAGGTCAGCAGCCATTCAGAATTGCTCCTGCTCCCGAGCACCAGCCAAGCCTCATTATATTTCTGTGCAAACATCCTCCTGAAATCGCAGCTCCACCGACAAACAGTTTTGCAGAGCAGCAAACAAGAGGGTAAATGACTGCGAGCTGCAGGCCCCCGCTTCGGAGGGAATCTGTAAACAGCATCTAGCAGCACACAGGCACAAACCCTTAATCGGCACTGCCAGCCAGTTCGGCCTGTTGGTCTAAGGAGGGCTTCAGGATCCACACAAGGGGCAGCTTGATGACATGATCAGAGAAGCTCCATGGAGAAGGACCTTGAAATCCTGGTGGACAGCAAGCTGACCCCGAGCCAACAATGTGCCCTTGTGGCCAAAAGGGCCAATGGTATCCTGGTGTGCATTAAGAAGTGTGGCCAGCAGACTGGGGAAAGTTCTCCTGCCCCTCTGCCCCTTCTGCCCTGGTGAGGCACCATCCAGAGTCTTGTGAACACTTGTGGGATCTCCAGTTGAAGAGACAGGGAACTAATGGAGCAAGTCCAACAAAGGACAATTAAGGGAACGGAACATCTCTCTTATGAGCAAAGGCTGAGAGACCTGGGGCTGTTTGGTCTGCAGCAGAACAGACTGAGAGGGAATCTTCTCAATGCTCATCAGTTTCTAAAGGCTAGAGGTCATGGGGATGAGGCTGGGCTCTTTTCTCTGGTGCCCAGCGACAGGACAAGGGGTGACAGATACAAACTGTAACACAGGGAGTTCCACCCCAATGTGAGGGGAAAACTTCACTGCTGTGAGGGTGACAGAGCACTGGAACAGACTGCCCAGAGAGGCTGTGGAGTCTCCTTCTCTGGAGACATTCAAAACCCACCTGGACACGTTCCTGTGTAGCCTACCCTAGGTGACCCTGCTTTAGCAGTGGGTTGGACTGGATGATCTCCAGAAGCCCCTTCCAACCCTCACTGCTCTGTGATTCTAGGGCGTTGCTCCCACAGCGTGGGCTGCTGCTGGAGTCCCAAAATCATTCTCAGGCTTTGCTGCAGCAGCGATGCTGGGTGGTCCTGGTGCATATGACTAATGCCAAAGGAAGGCTTTGGTTGATGATTCTGGATTTCATCAAGAGTCCTTCCTTAAGTCCAAATTTATGCCTTTGCCTTCTGTGGGCAGGCTGGGAGAGAGCTGCCTCCTGCACCACAGGCACTGTGGTGTGGGTTAAGGCAGAGAGGCACAAAAATAGTGTGGCAGCGAGTGACCGCAGAAGCACCACAGTTAGACATGGTTTGTGCAGTGCCAGGAGCATGCAAGTCACTTAGCCAGACAGATCTGCCTTGCAGAGAGCCTCCCAAAGAGCCTATCATCAGATTTTTTAAGTGTTTGCAGTTTGCTGGCTCAAGCTTTCTGCTAGAGTTGGTCCTGCCCAGGGGCTGCACACTTGCAGGGTTGGAAAACACAGTGTTGATGTATTCTTGCCAAATTCAGCTTGTTCCTTGGACTGTTTCCTTTCTCTAATCACTGTTTATCTTTCTACAGGCCAGACTGGCCCATTTCTTTCACTCTTACACTAGTCCCTACAGCAGATATATGATCTCTCAAATTCTTCCTTGGCTGACCACAGCTCACTCATCGAGGAATAAATTAATCCCTTTGCTGGGCAATTAGTAGGCACTCTACAAATTTCCAAGGGCATTTCTAAGACCTGAGCCACCTTGGATTTCCAAGTGTTTCGGTTTTGTACTCTTTAGAGGCTTTAATTCTAGCTTAGAATTCAAGAGGCACCTAAGCTGTGTTTGTCATAGATGGAAATCGAGCAGCTTCTACACAGCCATTACATTTTTGTGTCTGAAGTTCTTGTTTTCTAATTCTAAGGCAGAAATGAAACCCAAAGTTCAGGCATGGCTTCTCTACCCTCCTTCTCCACCATAGGTACATCTATATTTTATTCTGACCCTGATATAGAATCATAGAACCATAAAATCACAGAATTGTTTAGCTTGGAAGGGACCTCAAAGCTCAGCCAGTTCCAACCTCCTGCCATAGGCAGGGACACCTCCCACTAGAACAGGTCACTCAAGGCCTCATCCAACCTGGCTTTGAACACCTCTCTGGGCAACCTGTGCCAGTGTCTCACCACCCTCACTGCAAAGAACCCTTTCCTAACATCCAGTTTCAATATCCCCTCTGCCAGTTTAAACCCATTCTTCCTCATCCTGTCATTACAAGACCTTCTCAATAGTCCCTCCCAGGCCTTCCTGTAGCTCCCTTCAGATACTGCAAAGCCACTCCAAGGTCTCCTTGAAGCCTTCTCTTCTCCAGGCTGCAGAGCCCCAACTCTCTCAGCCTGGCCTCATAGCAGAACTGCTGCAGCCCTCTGAGCATCTTGGTGGCCTCCTGTGGACTGGCTCCAACACTTCCATGTCCTACTTGCATTGGAGGTTCCAGAACTGCACACAGGACTGCAGGTGGGGTCTGAGGAGAGCAGAGCCAAGGGGCAGAATCCCCTCCCTTGCCCTGCTGCCCACACTGCTCTTGCTGCAACCCAGCAGCTGGGCTACACTCACACTACAGGCTCCTGTTGAGCTTTTTCTCAGCCCAGAGGCCCAGGTCCTGTTCCTCAGGGCTGCTCTCAGCCATTCCCCACCCAGCCTGGAGCTGTGCTTGAGATTGCTCCCACCTAGGTGCAGGAGCTTACCTATGTAGGAAAGTGACAAATAATTCTGATCAGACAAATTGTAGGAAACATGAAGCTTTTCATCCTCAGCAACTTACATTGCTTCTGATTTCTGAATGGTCAACCTTTCCTTATCCAGTCAGCTGCCTGTAAAGATCTTTCTTTTCCAATGATCTACAGACAGATAGTTCATAACTTGGGAAAGCTCTCACTGCACCCAAGCTTTTCTCCCACCAACAGCCCACCAAAGTGCTGCACCTCCAGCTTTTGGGGAGCAGTCAGTTTCTGCCTGCTCCGCCCAATTTCGGCAGGCAAGGGAAAAACTAAACAAAAACAGCTACCCAAAACCTGCCCTCAGCTGTGTTTCTAACCAGGAATTTTCACCAAGCCAACTGAATTTGTGGTTTCTGCTCATTTTCTCGTCGTATTTGCTCTCTATATATCCATCTCTGTCACTTCTATCCTCCCAGGTCCATTTGCTTAATGTCCTGTTATCATTGTGTATACATTCTCCTTCAAACATATGTTCTCCTCCAGATAGGAAAGACAGAAGAATAAAAGCTTGCCATCCCTTTCTGCAGATAGCCAAGGGAGAGGGTGAAACAATTAGCTTATTCCTTCACAGTCCACAGCACAGTCACAAGCAGAGCCTCTGTGCTTCGTGTTCAGTACCCTGATGGTTACCCCACAATTTCCCACCTCAACCTACTGCAGCTCCTACTGCTTCTGAAGACCTAGATGATGTGCTGTAGTTGAAGCTCTATCTTCCTGGGACAGCAACCCTCCCCAGCTTCTACAGTAAAGAACAGGGAAGGAACTGGCCACTAAAATCCCAGGAGGCAGATCCAGCCCTTACATAAGTCAAAGCAGCTCTGTTTTGCCAAGTTTGAATTTGCCTCTGTATCCATAGCATCGCATTATAAAAAGTTCTTCCGGCCAGAATGAGAAGGGTTTGGTAACCCAAAGAGGCCGTAGAGCCCAGCTCTGGGCTGGCCCTGGCACAGCCTGCTGCCATCTAGGACAGCTGGAGCCGGTTGGGCCGCAGACGTGGTGCCAGCGGGCAGATCCATCACCCACTGCCCCCCGTGGGGATGCAAGGACCATCGCCAGACTATTCCCATCTTGCAGCCAGAAGCAGGAGGCTGAAGCAGCTCTGCTGCCGTCTCCTGCTGTGCTTCTTCTGGCCTCCCTCGGCGGAGCTCCTGCTCTCCACCTCCAGCAGGCTGGGGAGCCGGGGCTGAGCGCAGCAGTGACGCGTGGGGCCCCGAGCGCTTCGCCCTGGGAATTTTCACACATTAGCCTCTGCAGAACTCCCACTTGGAAATAAAAATCACAACTTGGGGCAAAAAAGTTATTTGCCAAGCCCCCTTAATTGGATGAGTTTCTATTCAATTTCCCAGGGGCTGGGTGGTATATTTATATACAATTGCTAACTTCTCCTCTCTCAGGCACATATGCAAGGTTTGGGTGGGCAAATCCTGATGGAAGAAATGGGCTATGACTTCACAAGAGTCTGATAAATATTGCCTGTCAAATAGAGCAGAGAGGGTGGTGATGGCCAGGCAGCTGGCAGAACCGGGCGGGTGGATGTCATTGCCGGAGTCATCTCTGTCAGCACTGAGTTACACTTAAGTCCAAATGGTGACATCAGCTCACAGGCAGGGAAGACAACAAAGTTTGCTTGGGATGCAGAATCATAGAATCATTCAGGTTGGAAAACACCTTCGAGATCCTCAAGTCCAACCATGAGCTCTACCAAGTCCACCACTAAGCTGTATACCCAAGCACCACATCTACATGGCTTTGAAATCACAGAATCATAGGATCATGGAGTTTTTTCAGTTGGCAAAGCCCCCTAGGATCATCATCCGAACACCACCGTGCCCACTAAACCACGTCCCTCAGTGCCATGTCCATGCATTTCTTGGACACCTCCCTGGGCAGCCTGTTCCAGTGCCTGACCACTCTTGCAGGAAAGACATTTTTCCTCATCTCCAACCTAAACTTCCCATGGTGCAATTTCAGGCTTTTCCTCTCATCCTGTCACCTGATGCTAGGGAGAAGAGACCAGTCCCCACCTTGTTGCAACCTCCTTTCAGGTAGTTGTAGAGAGCATCCTTATGATATGTTGAGTTACCCTGACCTGTGCCTCTATTCACAAATGAAACAAACCAAAGCTACTTTTTTAACATGTAATCTTCTTGCCTGTTTTGAAATAATTAAAACCAAAAAAAAAAGTAATGGTTGATTCTATTTTAAGAGTTTCTGTTTTCTATGAGGCACAAATGCAGCATGTTCAAATGTGACAGGGTTTAGAAGGTACAAAGCTCCAGCAAACTCAAGTCTATAATCCAGAATAACTTTAGCTCTCCAGAGAAAATGAGGCAAATAAGGAACAAAAGAAAGATGCTGAGCCCTGGGATGTTGAGGCAACAGGATCTCTCTGCTTACCATAAGCAAGAAGCAACAAAACCTCTCCACTGGCCCTGAGAGAGAAGTCCTTCCCGTCCTCTGCCCTACATCGGCATCAGCCAAACACAGAAGATACCACAGCTGGTAACGTTCCCCTTGCCCACAGCTCATAACCAACAGGATACAGTCTTTTGTGGTCATGGGTTCTGTGGCCAGCATGGTACCTCAGCTCAGGCTCTGGAGACCTCAGGAAAATCATGCATGGTGACTACTGTGTGTAGGAGGAAGGTTCCTAGATGATCTTTAAGATGTCTTCTGACCCAAACCATTCTCTGATTTGGTTCCTAGATGGCGCTTAGGATCCCTTCCAATCCAGACCATTCTATGATTCTATGCCTCATTTCCTCCCTAGGACACTTGCACTATGGAAACTCAGTTTTATCCAAAAAGCAAAAAAGGAGGAAGGAATCCCAGTAAATATCTTCAAGAAATGGTCTAATCACATTCAGTTCCTCCAGAGCTTGCTGGAATAATCATGATGAACTCTGTCAGTGTTAATGGGGGTGTTATAAGTATCTGTGTAGGACTGCCTCTGTAATTCAGCATTAATTAGCTGAATCATTATTTTAGAGTGTTACTGAATTATCTTATAATTACCACCTAACTTGGTGCTTGTAAATGAGGCAACAGAAGGAAATGGCAATTCTTTTAAATGTACTTAAAATTAAGCAGGCATAATAAACACTCCATTCTGTCCTCTGCAGCAGCCTTTTTTATCTTCTGTGAGATGGGAGGTTAGCACAACTGCTTTCATCTGTGCCTTGCAGATTTATTACAATCATTATAACAAATGGAAATGAATATTATTCAGGTTTATTACCCTATAGTATATCTTTATGATCATGCAGGAAACCATGTTGCTTCTTCATCCACTGCTTGTGAAGAGAAAGAAAAGAATCCTGTCTAGGAAAACAGAGGGTTGTGATTACAAAAGATCATTTGATTCTCCAACTATAACTGGTGTGCTAATAACTTATCTGCTCTGACTCCCAACACAATCAGACTTAATTGTTGCTCACTGAGAAGCCTCATTATGGCTTGACTGGGAAGGTACTTAGGAAGCATCAAGTACATTTTGTTGATGACATCCTGGGGTGCATGAAGAAGAATGTGGCCAGTAGGTAGAAGGAGCTTCTCTTCCCCACCTGCTTTGCTCTACTGAAGCCACACCCGGAGTGCTGTGCCTAGTTCTGGGCTCCCCAGTTCGAGGACAGGGAAATGGTTGCAAGGGCACAACAAATGGCTGCAAAGATGATCAAGGGACCGGAACATCTCTCTTCTGAAGAAAGGTGGAGAGACTTGGGGCTTTTTAGCCTGGAAAAGACTGAGGGGGGAATCTTCTGAATGCTCATCAACACTTAAAGGGTGGATGTCAGGAGGATGGGGCCAGGCTTTTGTCAGTGCTCAGTGACAGGACAAGAGGTAACAGGCACAAACTTGAAGGCAAGGAGTTCCATCTAAACATGAGGAGGAACTTCTTTACTGTGAGTGTGGCAGAGCACTGGATCAGGCTGCCCAGAGAGGTGGTGAAGTCTCCATCTCCGGAGAGATTCCAAACCCACCTGGATGCTGTCCTGAGCAACCTGCTCTGGATGACCCGCTCTGGCAGGGAGGCTGGACTCAATGATTTCCAGAGGTCCTTTCCAACCCCTATCCTTTTGTGATTGCTCTCTGAAAGTGCTAACTCTGTGGTGTAAAGTCTATTGCACCATACGCCCCTGCCCAAAGCAAGCAGAAGCAAGGGAGAAGAGAGGAAATGCATTTGCTGTAAGCTCATGGGGAAAGCTTGTAATACATGGCTGCTTTGGGTTGGAGTGCTTGCTGTCAGCTTTGAATGCCTTGGACAACTCACTGTGCTGGTGTCGTAGGTTCCCACGAGGCTATCCAGGATCATATTTTCCAGGATTTTCTGACAGACTCATGTTTATAAAATCATAAAGAAAGGCACTAAGCAAACCTCTCCTTATTCCCAGGCCTTTACTTTTTGTAACTTCTCCACTGGGACTGAAAGAGATCGCCCAGGTCAACAGATCTGAGGTCTGCCAGACCAAAGAGGAGCCAATGCTGTGCAACCAGTTATACCAGCAACCAGGCATTGCTGGCGTGCTTTGGTTTCGCAGGGTGTATTCGGAGAGTTGCAGCAGGCAGTCCCAGGCTGCATTCTCTTCCTTTAACCACATACTCCTCGTGCTGGAGTCACAGCACACCTGTAGCCATCCTTCCCTTCCTATTTTGCCGGCAGAGCTTGAGGGCATGCTAGTACTTGACTTCTTCAGCAGCTAAGTGAGTCTAAATATGAAACAAAAAATCTCTCCATATATACCTGAGGAACAGAGATGCTTGACAAATCTTTGTTTGAGCAGGGATTTTCAGCCTGACTATTCGCATTCACATTGCTTCCTCAGCACTAAATAGTCGATGCAGCCTGAAATCACGCTGCACTGGCTTTTTATTTGACTGTTTATTGTGGGTGACTGCTGCTAGGATGTCACTGATACAATGAAGTTATGAAGCACCAAATCACACTTTTTTTACCTATGTAAAAAAGAAAAGATTTTCATATCCTGGCATGTTTATTGCTTTGAGAGCAAGGCTGTTATTTGTTAGGGTTCACTCGAGTGATTGGCATTGGAATGGGCTGCCCAGGGAGGTGGTGGAGTCACTGTCCCTGGAGGTGTCGAAGAAAAGCCTGGGTGAGGCACTTAGTGCCATGGTCTGGTTGATTGGCTAGGGATGGGTGCTAGGTTGGGCTGGATGAGCTTGGAGGTCTCTTCCAACCTGGCTGATTCTATGATTCTATGATTCTGTGAGTGGCAGAGTATGACAATTGCTAGGATCACGCTGGTGTTCTCTCTGTGCAGAGAGCAGTTGAAATCATGGGAGGAGTTCACAGCACGGGTAAGCAGTTTGGTGGCAAACAGCCCACAGAGAAGCACAGCTTATGGGCAGTATGGTTTTACAGGTGACAGGAGAATGTTTATCTTTCCTTAAGTCTCCCAGCCCTTTTAGCCAAGGTCAGTTGACTACAAATGTCTGCCACAGCCCAGCTTCAGAAGTCACTTCCTGAACAGGCTGTAGTGGTCCATTATTAGGAAACATAAAGGTCTTGAACACCAGAATATAAAATACTTGGAAGTTTGTATGATGAAAATATAAATGCCAGAAAAATTTAGTTGGAAGGGACTTGGGGAGCTGATCTGTCCCAACTCCTTCTCAAGGCAAAACTAACTTGAAAGCTCTGTTGAGAACTTCAGGGTCTCACATAAACAAATTTTGCTTACTTCCCAAACTTTCCAAAGCTCCAAATGACAAAATGCAGCTCTTTGTTCAGCTGGCATCCAGCACCCCTCTCTTCCCATCATTATGCACCCCTAAATGGGAGCGTTTACATTTATGACTCCTACCTAAGCTGCTAACATCAGCACAGGCAGGGAGGTTGTGTATGAGCAGGGCTGCCAACCACCCTGAGGAGCCCACTTCCAGTTGTGCATAACATTTCCAAACACTACAAAACATTTCCATACTGAGTGACTTCTTTCTGCTTTTATTTTAAAATACACCTTTTCAGCTGAATTAGCTCAGGTGTTTCTAAGGAGCAGACTCAGGAACAGGCTTTCTGCTGAAAAAAAAAACCAACAACCCTAATTTTGAAGCAAGGACAAGAGGCTGTGCCAAAAATCAGCTTCTCTGCATGGCTCCAGCTCTATATTGTTAAAGGATGAGTCTTCCACAAACCATGTTTGCATCCACTCAGTGTGGACTTGTAGCCTTTAAGAGATGCTGGCTGTGAAGATGTCAGCCTCACGGAGCATGTCTGAACCTCTCTCTACTTTTTTGGAGAGCAGACTCCAGCTGTGTGCCAGGGTGGAACTTGGGCATGAGCAAGGCATGTGCCAACCTGCCCATCAGTCGCTGCTGCCAAGGCGATGGAAGTCTGGTCACAAGGAGGGGCCAGGAGGTTGCTGTCACATGCATCATGTTCACTGCAGGATGAAGCCGTGTGCCAGGGGAGGAAACCGGGTGGGAAGTGGTTGGGGCACAGGAAAGATGGAGTCTGGCAGAAGCTCAGGGACTGTTGTTGGAGAAACCAGAATAAGCAAGCCATGGATGGGAAGGCTAAAGAGAGGAGATGGCAGGTACCGAGCAGGGAGCCAGTGCTAGAGGCCAGCTGTGGTACCAAGCCTTGGACCAGCCAAGTGAGGAGAGCGTAAAATAAGGAACACTGAATTATGGAAAACCTGAGTGGGGGGAAGGGAAGATTAAATAACTACTCAAAATCTTAATGGGCCTCTTTAGCAGAGTCAGATAACTCCAGGGTGGATGGGGCTTTGAGCAGCTTGGTCTAGGAGGAGGTGCTCCTGTCCATGGCAGGGGAGCTGCAACTAGATGAATTGAATGTGCCTTCCAAACTAAGCCGTTCTGCGATTCATGCTGCAATGCTCAGCTGAGGCTTCTTGTGCTTCACTTTTTCAGCCATATCTTCACTTTCAAATGGACATCCTAGAAAAATCTACCATGGCCTGGTTTAGAAGAAGGAATTTGTCAAGATGGGAGGTTAATTGAAAAGTTATGAGCAGGATAAAATGTCAGGAAATACGACCAAAATGCTGATGAATATGCTCAGTTTCCCTGCTGCTACATCATCTCCCGTTTGGGCTGAGTGGTCCTTATCACAGAACCAAAGAATGGTAGGGCTTGGAAGGGACCTCTGAACATCCTGAGCTCTAATCTCCCTGCTAACACAAGTTCACCTAGGTCAGATTGGACACGAACATGCCCAGACAAGTCTTAAAAGACTCTTGAGAAGGAAACTCCATAACCTCTCTGAGCAGCCTGCTCCAGTGCATCCAGCAAAGAAGTTTATGTTCAGTTGAAACCTCCCATGTCCCACTTTGTACCTGCTGCCCCTCTGTCCTACTGGCCACTTCTTCTTGACACCCATCCTTCAGATATTGGTAAACATTAATAAGGTCTCCTCTTGGTCTTGTCTTCTCTTCTCCAGACTGAACAGGCCCAGATCTCTCAGCCTTTCCTCGTAAGTCAGATGTTCCAGTCTCTTAATCACCCTTGTAGCTTCTAACTTAGCCCAGGACACAACCCAGAGAGCTTAATGACTTCTTCCCTGCTCCCATAAGCACAGACATTCAGCTGTCCAGAAGAAATCTCCTGGGAGGTGTTTAGCTTCCCTAGCCCACAATTAAATGACTTCTTCTTTACTGCCCCTTCCTGTTTATGCATTCCTCCTGCCCAGTGCTCGAGCTCAGCAGGCAAAGCATCATGGATTACTCACTTCACTTTCCTTCTGTGTGAACTCAGCACCAAGCACCATGGATTCCTGCACGGGATGGCAACCTCCTTTCCCTCCCTCCTTCCAGTTACTGGCCTACCTTTCCTTCTGTGTGGATTCAGCACGAAGTGTCATGGATCTCTACATGGATTGACATCCTTCCTTCCCTCCCTGCTTGAATTAGCCACTTAACTTTTCTCCTGTGTATCTCCATGAGGTCGTTGCCAGCTTTAGGCATCAGGGCACTTTCTTCTACTTAAAGCCTCACTAAAGCATGGTCAGGTGTCTTTGTATGTTCTGGAGTATGAAAACATTTAATGCTGAAAGCTCTTTTTGAGGCTTATTCTGTTGAACTTGGTGAGATTTTCAATACTCCACTGCATTAGACCTCCACACAGAGAAATGATACAGGAGGTTTAAGAATAAAGTAATCCAGGCTACACCACTGGCGTCTCAATTTCCTATGTGAGGGAAAGGACCTTGCACCTGCCCTGCTAAAGCAGTGGGAAGTTAACTCCAGTCTCAAGGCATTAGCTTGAATGCAAATAAAATCTGTTTACTCAGGTTTGAACATGTGTTGCCTCAGTTGCCTGACAGCCCCCATGGAACCACAGCATTCAGAATTGTGTTGATTCTTAATTTCAGGTTAAATCATAATACAATAACTTTTGGGTTTTTTTTCTTACGTGCTGAAAAGAAGAAGAAGAGAAGAGAAGAGAAGAGAAGAGAAGAGAAGAGAAGAGAAGAGAAGAGAAGAGAAGAGAAGAGAAGAGAAGAGAAGAGAAGAGGAAAAGAAAAGGAAAGGAAAGGAAAAGAAAAGAAAGGAAAAGGAAAGGAAAGGAAAAGAAAAGAAGAAGAGAGGAAAAGAAAAGAGACAAGTATATTTGTGTTCTCTTAGGTTCACCCTGAGCTCACTAAAGATGATTATATTAACTCCTAAGTTTCTCTGAAACGGGGTTCTTAACTCTGGAGAAGAGGAGGCTGAGGAGAGACCTCATTGCTCTCTACAACTCCATGAAAGGAGGTTGTGTTGAGGAGGGGTTGGTCTCTTCTCCCTAGTAACAAGTGATAGGATGAGAGAAGATGGCCTCAAGTTGCACCAGGGAAGGTTTGGATCAAGTGTTAGGAAAAATGCCTCCAGTGCAAGAGTGGACAGCCACTGGAACAGGCTGCCTGGGGTGGGGGTGGAGTCTCCATCCATGAGGTGTTAAAAAACCCATGTGAACGTGGCACTCGGGGACATGATTTAGTGGCCGTGGTAGTGTTGAGGTGATGACTGTACTCAGTGATCCTGGAGGTCTTTTCCAGCCTTAATGATTGCTATGATTCCACAGCAATTTCACACTCTTTCAGGCACAGAACTATTCACCTCCAAGCTGGTGCCACGAGCAGAAAATCCTTAGTTTCTGATTTGCAATGACCATTTTGTTGTGACTGACTGAGAGCAGGCACAGAGCATGGGTGCCGTCAGCTCTTTGCAGCCCACCAGAAGCAGGCTCTCAGAAGAAGCCATGCCCAGCGTTCGCCGTAGCCACGCAGCACAACCAAAAGGATGATCCCTGTGGAGAAGTTTGTCTGACAGATCCAGGCACAACATTTCTTGGCAGCTATCTGTCAAATTATTTGGCAGTTCTCTCCACACGAAGTGAAGCTGTTTAGCTGCAACGATTTCCAGATCAAAGCTGTCAATCACCAGGCAATTTGCACAGGGACATGCAAAAGGACCTGATGGGGAAGTCATCTCCAGCTGCAATAATCTAGAAGATGTGACAGAGAAAAAAAAAATCTATGGACAGAAGTTCAATTTCTGTTCACTGCACAGCTTCAGACCCTGAGCTATCTTTGCCACTGGATCTGGGGACAAAACATCTGGAAAGTGGATTGCAATTCCTGTTTCCTTGGCATTCCAATTCAATGTGCTTTTCTTCTGCCTTACTGGGAGAGCAGTAAAGCTCAGTCTAAACCAGCATCTACCTGAACATAGAGCTCTCCAAGGCACCCACTGTGACTCCTTTACTGCAATACTTGCTTTGATTTGATTTTCTTCCTTGCCCGTGGGAGAGTACCAATCGGATTTGGTATGATTATATTTGCACACCCCTCCCTCCTGCAGAGGTCATTCCCTTTCCTAAAGCTGCATCATTTGGCTAGAAAGAAACCCCTTTACAGGGGAACAGCTCAGCAGTCGACGTTGCCCACAGATGATGGTGAGCACAGCCCAGCTTTTGATAGTGTCTCTCCAGTGCCAAAAAAGCTCACTTTAATCTCCAAGAAATACAACCTGCTTGCATCATCTGCAGCTTCTTGCTTGTCTCCTTTGGAGAAACTGCTCTGTGAGGCTCATTGAAGAATCTTTCCTGCCTTATCTTATGAACGATCCAGCTACATCATGCGTATTTAAAGCGAGCTTTACCTTCCTGAATGCCAGTGAACCAGGGAATCCTGTTCTGTGGTCCTCATTTATTTATCTCTCCACTTCAAAATAGAAAATCACACACACAGAGGGTTAGAATGGGAGCATCTTCCTACAGATATTTAATCCTGCTTTCGTGATATCGATCTCACTTTGTTTCATTAACATAATCAGCCACACGCTTTTGAAACTGCCTCTCAAACAACCAAATACTTCCTTTTAAAGAGGGCTTGTGGAGGAAATTATTGCTCAAAGCATTAAAACACACCGTTTAACACTGCATTTATGCAGATATCCTAAGCCTTTACCAAACATGGAATGATGTGCAACAAAATGAAGTCAGGAGAAACACCAAGCTATAATAACAATCAAGCTAACTGTTTCTTTTCTGTTGCTAATCTGTGCTGTGAGGTGTCCAAGCACTGCCATGCCTGACAACGTACTGAAAGCAAAGTAATAAATGTGTTAGCTACCAGATATACAGTGGGGCTCCTTTCCTGTCCCCACATTCATCTCCACATGCAGTTGCAGGTCTGTATGATGTTCCGTAGCATGCGATGAATTCATAGAATCACAGAGTCATAGAATGGTTTAGGTTGGAAGAAACCTCAAAGCTCAGCCAGTTCCAACCTCCTGCCATAGGCTGGGACATCTCCCACTAGAATGTTCTGTGATTCTGTGCTCCACAACCTCCCTGGGCAACCTGTGCCAGTGTCTCACCAGCCTCACTGCAAAGAAGCATTTCCTAGCTTGAATCTCCCCTCTGCCAGTTTGAACCCATTCCCCCTCATCCTGTCATTACAAGACCTTGTCAATTAGTCCCTCCCCAGCCTTTCTGTAGCCCCCTTCAGATAGTGGAAGGCCACTCCAAGATGTCCTCAAAGTCTTCTCTTTTCCAAGCTGCAGAGCCCCAATTCTTGTAACCTGTCCTCAAAGCAGAGCTGCTGCAGCCCTCTGAGCATCTTGGTGGCCTCCTCTGCACTGGCTCCAACAGTTCCATGTCCTTCTTGTGCTGGGGGCTCCAGAACTGCACACAGGACTCCATGTGGGGTCAGCACAGGAAGGCCCTGGCCATGCCTGTGTCTGCAGCTCCTGCTTAGCTGAGTAGGGGTGGTTCTGTGCTTACACACAGGTTTCTAACAGATCCAAGTGAAGGTTCATACCCTTCAGTTGACATATATCCATGAGACATTGGGCGTTGCATTTTATGAGTTTCCTCTTTCTTGCAACGTGAAGCTTTTAAACGTTTATTGTTATTCACCTCCTGCACCAATTGCTTTCTCCTGTTCACATATCTGAGCTTCAAGGCTTAGAGCTGTGGGAAAAAAACTAAGTGATCTCAAACTAGAGCAGGGTAGATTTAGGCTGGACATTAGGAGAAAGTTCCTCACAGTAAGGGTATTGAAATAGTGAAACAGGTTGCCCAGAGCAATTGTGGAGGCCACATCCTTGGAGACATTCAAGGTCATACTTGATGGAACCCTGAGCAACCTGACCTAGTTCAGGATGTTTCTACTCATTAAAGGGGGGCTGGACAAGATGACCTTCGGGGTCCCTTCCAATCCAATGCATTCTGTGATTCTATGATTCAATGATTTCTACATAGTTCCTTCGCTTCTGGAGTCATTCAGGGTCAAGCTTGACAGGGCTTGAACCAATCTGATCTATTCTGGGATGTCTCTGCTTACTGCAGGAGGGTGGGACTAGATGACCTCTAAGGGTCCTTTCCAGCCCAGTGCATTCTATGATTCTTCTGGGGAACTTTGGGCTTTGCTTTTGAAGTAGTGCACACTACCCAGCCTCAGGCCAGCTGTTCCATCCGTGTGATGCAAAAACATCCCCTTCCTTACACTGCAAATGACAGCAGTCTTCACAGAACCATGGGATGGCTTGAGTTGGAAAGGACCTTAAAGATCAGCTGGTTCCACCCTCCCTGCCATAGCAGGGACACCCGGCACTAGCCCAGGCTGCTCACAGCCTTCACATGCATAGAACCTTTCCAAGAAAGGCAAAAAACTTTGCCTGTGCACATGGTCTGATAATGAGCACTGCAAAGAGAGTGAACCTGTTTCCAGTAGCCAGGTGAGGGACCAAGAGTGTGGTACCTCTTGAGCTAACATACCTGGGAAAATAAACTGATATGCATTTCTGCAGTGTGTGTTTGCTCACTCCTGCAGCGGCCCCGGTCCTGCTGCACACAAAGAGCGTATGCATGTGCACACAGCCTCCAAGGGCCATGCCCTTTCACCTGAGCAGATTGCTAAAGAAAGGCAGAAATCTTGCCAAGCACTGAGGCAGGGGAACAGCTGTGGCCTCTTGAGCTTCAGAACTTCCCAAAGAAGTTCCATGCACCACTCAGGAAATCACAGAATGGCAGGGGCTGGGAGGGACCTCTGGAGATCATCTAGTCCAAGCCCACTGCTAAAGCAAGTTCAGATCCTGCCAGTCTGTGACAAACTACTGGGAGCTGTTGGCAAGGTGAAGGGCAGAGTGAAAGCACAGCACACCGAGCCACAGACACTGTCTTACTCGTGGTACACGGGGAAAGGCAAAAAGCAGTGTGGCCCCCTCCCTGGGGCTATGCCTTCTGGGTGGGTGCTCTGGCTGACAGAATTCGCCAGTCACTACTGCCCCATAAACCACAGCTAAAGAGCGAGAGCCCCTAATCAGAGCTGCCTGTCAGACACTATCCACAGGCCACTCAGAAATGAGTCCCCCAGGACACTGAGGGGAACATCCATGCACATATTGTCTTCTTCACTTTGCCTTTGCAGCCTTGATTGCAGCCACCTCATAATGTGGTAGGAAAACCATCCTGCCAGTGTTCATGTGCTCTGTGGAGGTCATAGGTGCCCACAGATTTCTCTCACATGAGCTCGTTGCTCTGAACTGTCCACATACTTTTCACACTTTATATAGGTGTTCTCTGGGCTATGTGACACCAAATACCTCTTCACTGCCTGTCAAAAGGAAATGCCTTCTTCAGAGCACCTGCAGCACTTGCAGTTCTGATGCCAGCCTGGATTACCTCTCTTCCACTCTTCACTGTACAGATGATCCAGCAAGATGGTAGAATCTTGGACTCAGTGACTTTTCCATAAAGAATTACAGAATCATAGAATCAAGCAGGTTGGAAGAGACCTCCAAGCTCATCAAGTCCAACCTAGCACCCAGCCCTAGCCAGTCAACCAGACCATGGCACTAAGTGCCCCATCCAGGCTTGGCTGGTGACTCCATCACCTC